>JAIRCJ010000124.1:122197-226706 GCA_020883675.1 Bruguiera gymnorhiza | reverse complement strand
GGGCAATAGATTCCATTATTGGGTCATAATACTTGTTATAAATAATTTCATGAAATGAAATTTGTGCTATATTTGCCAAATTGCATAAAGATAGTATTTTTTTTATTAACCCTTGTTCAACCTATAATTTTTAAATTGAGACAAAAATAAATTTAATAAATTCATTTCATTTTCTAAATTTTTTAGATAATTATAAAAGTAAATCTATATAGCAAAAATATTACAATAATCTTGTTTAGAAATATTTTGTTATACAAATTTAGTTTTTTTTTTTCCCCACATATCAAGTTGAGTTTAAAAAAATATAAAATTTATAAAAATTAGTCTCACTATTCAATGTGTGTGATAATCTATTTACCAAAAAAATAAAAAAAAGATAGTTTGATAATAAAGTTATAAGGATATTTTATGTTTAAAACTCGTATCTTAATCTTTCCAATCATACATTTAAAAATAAATAAATAACTAAATATGAAAATAATAATCTATTAATAAGTATATGACAATTAATTTTTTTTATTATATATAAATTAAAATGTCAAAGTGCAATTAAAAATTTTAAAGTAATAAGATATAAAAGAGTAAATTATAAATTTCAATAAATTTATTTAATTTTCTTTCTTTTATTCAATTATATTACAACTTGTTTAATTAGGACAAAGTTAAACAAGATAGCTCTTCTTTCTTATTAAATTCTAGCATATTAAAAATAGGCCAAATTTAAAGAAAACATCTATGAGGTGTCATAAAATTTTTTTATTAGGTTAGTCTAAATATATTGGAAAAAAAACATAATTCTTTATTATTGCTAGTTTTCAAGGAGAAAGCTCCAAAAGAAAAACAAAGAAAATAAATGTAAAAAAATGATAAACTCACTAAACATATGAGTTAAACTAGTCAATCAAATTCTTTCTTTGTTTCTTGAAGATGAATCAATGCCCCACCTATAAACTTATTCTCTTAAATTTGAATATGTTGATAGGGCTACACAAGTTTTTGCATTCTCATTTCTTTGAAGTCACAACCACCTAAAAAATAATATAGTGTGATGCTTTTTGAAATCTGAAAGCTCGTATCATGCCTCGTTGGGAAGAGGGCTACCAATAAACCTTGTAATTGTACCCAACGGCGCACTCAAGCAATTCGCTTCTTCGTACTTGCGGAATATCCAGGCAGAATCAAAAGTTTTAATGGCTGCCAAGAAAAGAACATAACAAAAAAAGCTGACCGGAAGAAAAGCATAGTTTTAATGGTTCCTTAATTATAAAGGCTTAAATAAATAAGCTGGGAGATCTACTCCCACATTGTTGAAGAGTCAGAGCCTCAATAGGGGACCAAAGTATATATATGACAGGAATCACTCAACTCTAGGGCACGGAGCCATGCATTAAGCACAGAGCGAACTATTCTTTCGCCTTTTACTAAAGAATACCGTGTGCTTACTGCTTATTGTGGCATACGATTATTTTTGGAGGGATTGGATCTCAATAGATCTGAGCCCTTAATCAACTCTATGTCTAAGCTTTTATTTTTCTTTCGTTGGGATTTGTCAACGAATGCGTAAGTCGAATGAAGAACGAATTATGATTTAGCCAGTTAAATGCAATTCTTGAATCAGATTCTCGGATGAAGCGCCAATGCTCAGGTCGCCATTGGATCCCATCAGTTCTATAGCCTTCAAAACATTTTAGCAATTATTCGATCCAATCTCACCCACCGAACAGGAGCACATGCAAATGGAATGTCCATTAGAGTTCCTAAGAACCCCTTCAATACCGCCGGGCCCCGGCTTTCCTTTAGCATCTATCAGCATTCCTTTTAAGAAAATTTAACAGGGGAGGACTTGGTACCTGTATGGGTTTTGTCGATATGGAGACAACACAATGCCGCAAAGCATCTGCTAAAAATGAAGAGATTGGCTTCTTTAAGCAATTCGTCATCTATTGACTTCAGCCGAAGATTATGCTTCATCTATATGAAATCAAGTATTGTGTCCCATCCAGGCGGCTCATCCTTGATGAATAGCTTGTTTCGTTGAAAACCAAAGAATCCATGTCTCTAGAAAGAAGATACTAGTCCAAATGTCGTTGAGCCTCACCAGAACCTATACCAGCCAGTTGCACATATAACTACTCAGACTTGCTGGCACACACCGCCGAAGACCCCACCAATCCGCATGGTACTCCATATGTTCCGAGACAAAGGACAAGAGATGAGCAAATGATTTTGTGTTTTAAGGTTCAGTTTTCCACTTTTTGCAGGTGAAATTAACATAATAACAGATTGCGCCACTAAAGCTAAAACAAAATATTCATTAATATTGAGATGCAATTTTGCAGAGTGCGTCAAGTTGGGATTGTGGAAATCGATATTATGGCTTTTCTATTATAATGGATGCATCAATAATATGGTTAGACATATATCAACGTTTATTAAAGTTCAACTGTATTAGTCATACCCAAGTTTATATTGGTTTGACGTTTTAATTTTATTTTTTTTTAATGTATTTGAGTAGACTTGCATATTATTGATGTAAAGGATATAAATGGCAGACAAAGGATTTCAAAAGATTGAAAGACCGCCCAATAGAAAAGGCGACATTTAAAAGAGTATAGGGAGCGTTAATCTTTTTGAATTTTTTGGGAAGTAGTTTTCTAAATATATACTTAATAGTTAGTCCTTTTGAAACAAAAAGTGAACTTAATACTCTTATTTAGGACTAACAGTTGTCTCTAACACAATATTTCTGAATGTACACATGAGATAGTGAAACTCAATTTTTCTTCAAATGTTAGTGCATAGAGAGAACCAAAGTGGCGAATCCTGTTCTTGACTTGGAGGAGCAAACATGACACATTTTATGGTCTGAAAGCATAGGAAAGACTTCGAAGCACTTGACATAGTTGGTAATTAAGGCTTGGATGTAGAAAATATATAAAAATGACATATATACCGAATTTAGAGAATGTTTATGCTTAAACAAAATTTGGATTTTCTTTTTAAGGGGGCCTATACGTTTCCCAAATTCCAGTCGGTTGCTATTTATGCTCCCTGCTTGCGGTAACTCCTTGTCGCCGTTTCGACGTGTGGGATTGAAGCCAACTTATGCCTATTTTTGTCCGGATCTTATCTTCTAAAAGGTCAGTCGTTCTGTTCTTATTAGCTTTGAATTAGTTGCCCTTCTAATATAGTTTATGTTTTATTCCCGGTGTTGAATGATGGAACTTATAATGTTTCCTTAGAGGCTTAATGATGGGAGACATTGATTTGCAAGGAATGAAATTGTTGTTCATGCTGTTCACCGAAAAGAAAAAGAAAATCTCAGCAATTACGATGGGAAGCTTCGTTGTTGATTACAAGCTGCGGGATGACATAAACCTAGAGGCTCTTAATAATGTCTAACAATATCTAGTTCGGGAGAACAAAGATCAAAACTCATAAACTAGACTTGGTGGGATGCGCCAGAACCTTGCAGCAGTGCAACGCATGGGCGACACTTAAGAACCCCAGTAGCAAGCCACTGTGATGGGTCCTCCCCTTAAAAAAATTAATTTAATATCGTGTGGACCATTGGCCCACGTATCAGATATTAAACTGATAAGAACAGATACTACACTTGATCTTAGCCAAAAGGCCGAGAAAGGTATGATTACTACTGTATCTTGAATTGCCTTTTATAACCTATTCTTGTTATGGCCATTTCTCTTTTACTCGACGTGGGAGAGTCGAGCGCTCACGAGAATTATCAATTATCCATGTGGCCGAGAGCCCCCGCAGCCTAGACAGAAAGACACGGCTATCAACATGCGCCCCCCTAACCCGTTGGGCTCTATCGCAAGAGTACTTTGATGCTGTTCAACTCAGGCGCACATGGGTGGGGATCTCTTCTACAACACACAATCATTTTTTAATCAATTCAAACTTTCATAATAAAAAGTGGCTACCTGTATACGAGATCCCCGTTGTAGAGTTTGGAGGAAGGTATTTAAAAGTAATCTTAAACATTAGAGAGCTTGATTACTATAAAATAGTTCAATATTTTTAAGTCCTCACTAAAAAATTTGACTAAATATTTAAATTTCAAAATAAAAAGAATATACATAATATGTATACACATAATTATTAATAAAAATATATTTTTGTTGATTATAAAAAAAATAATTTCATAAGTTTAAGATAGATTTGTTTAAAAAATTTATATTTTACAAAGTAATTATTTCAAAAAATTGATAATTTAAATAATAATATTTCTTAATTTTAATAAAAAAATATTACATCGTAAGATTTAGAGAAAAATATTCGAACATAATTTAGAAAATTAGAGAGTTTGATTATAATAAAATAGTTCAATGCTTTCAAAAGGCTAGTTTGATTTTCCATCTCTCAATTTCAAGAGGCATACCATATTAGCCAGTTAACAGATTTCGTTATTGGGTTATAATGACATAGTATATTTGTAATAAAATTATTTTATGAAATTAAAATTGTGTTAAATTTGCAAAATGCACAAAGGTAGTATTTGTTTTATTAACACTTTTTTAACTTATAATTTTTTGAATTCAGATGAAAATAAATTTAATAAATTTGTTTCATTTTTTTAACTTTTAAATAATTATAAAAATAAATTCACATATTAAAAATATTGTAATAGTATTTCTAAAAAATATTATGTAATTATAAACTTAATTTTTTATTTTTCACGCACGGAGTTTAACTTACGAAAAAAATATAAAATTTATAAAAATTAGTCTCACGGATCAATATATGTGATAATCTATCCAAAAAAAATAAGTAAATAAGAGTATAATTTGATAATAGAGTTACAACTCATCTTAAATTTTATAGTTACACATTTAATAAATAACTAAATAAATAAACAAGGAAATAATGACATAATAATAAGTGTTTGATGACTATTTTTTTTATATAAAAAAAATATTAAAGCGCAATTAGAAATCTCAAAGTGATAAGATATAAAAAGGTAAATCACAATCAATGAATTCATTTAACTTTTTTTCTTTTATTCAATTGTATCAAAATTAGGCAATTAAGACAAACTTAGGCAAGATAGAGATACATGTATATATCTTATCTATATATTTCGAAAAAAGGCTTGTAGATAGCCCTTTTTTCCCATTAAACCCTAGTATATCAAAAATAGGTAGAATTTAAAGAAACACCCATGGGGTGTAATGAAATTTTCTGTTAGGTCAATTTAGAGATATAGAAAAAAAAAAAACATAATTTCTTTATGCTACAAATTTCCGAAGACAAAGTTCCAAAAAGAAAAAAAAAAGAAAATAAAGAAAAGGATTGATACATTGACAAAACATATGAGTTAAACTTGACGAGACCTTAGACCAGCATCCATCCTACGTGCAATGGAGATCATTAACCTAGGCCATGGGTCTTCTTGCTCACCCATTGACCCCGTCCAAGTAAGTATGTTTCATAGCTCCTAGTTGGTTGCTATTAATGCTCACTGCTTGAGGTGACTCCTAGTCGCTGTTTCAATGCAGGATTGAAGCCAACTTATGCTTAATTTTTTCTGGATTATACCTTCTAAAATATTGGTGGTTCTATTCTTATTAGCTTAAATTATGTTCTAGTGTTGGAGTTGAATGTTGGAACTTATAACGTTTCCTTAAAGGCTTAATGATGGAGACATGATTTGCAAAGAATGAAATTCTTGTTCATGTTGTTCATCGAAAAAACAAAAATTTACGATAGGGCAATTAGAGATAAAATTAACTATAGCAAAATTTCTAAACTTTTAATTGTCCTTGATTACAACAGTCTAATATTGTCGCCTTTTTCGATTGTTGATTACAATCCAATTTATGTTAAAGACCATGAGGTATGTTAACAATGCCTAGTTTGACAAACTAAATCTCAAAACTTGTAACTTGACTTGGTAGGGTGCGTCAGGCCGTTACAACAGTGCAACACATGGGTGACACTTGGGACCCCAATAGCAAGCCATTGTGGTAGGTCCTCCCTTTCAAAAAATTAATTTAATATCATGTGGACCATTGGCCCACGTATCAAATATTAAACTAATAAGAACAAATACTACACTTGATCTTAGCCAAAAGGCTGAGAAAGGTATGATTAGTATGGTATCTTGATTGCCTTTTATAATGTGTTTTTCTTATGGTCATTTCTCTTTTACTCAACGTGGAGAGTCGCACGCTTACGAGAACATTGAACTATCTATGTGGCCAAGAGCCCTCGCAGCTTGGACACAAAGCCATAATTATCAAGAGTGTGCCCCTTAACCCTTTGGGCTCTATCACAACAGGGTTTTTGTGTTGTTCAACTCAGGCACACATGATTGGGATCTCTTCTACAAGACAATCGTTTTTCAATCAATTCAAACTTTCACAATAAAAAGTATCTACCTGTATAAGAGATCCACGTTACAGGGTTTGGAGAAAAGTATTTTAAAGTAATGTTAAGAAATTAGAGGGCTTGATTACAAGAAAATAGTTCAATATTTTCAGAAACCTTACATACTTTAAATCCTCAACTTCATGATTTAACTAAATTCTCAAATTTTGAAATAAGAAAAATATATATAATAAATATGCTTAAGGTAGTTAATAAGAGTATATTTTTGTAAATTATAAGAAAAATAATTTTATAAGCTAAAAATAGATTTTTATGGAAAATTTATATTTGGTCAAGTAATTATTGAAAAAAATAAATGATTTAGATAAGATTTTGTTTTTTTTTTTTTTCATTTTGATTAGAAAACATTACCTTTTGATATATTTCTTGGAGTATATGGCAAGAAGATTTTTAAGTAAAAGAGATTTATCAATACATTGAAATCAACAAATGAAATTAACAAATATCGTTGAAAAGTAACGAAAATTTTCTCAGTCTAGTACTAAGTAATAAATTATGATATAATACTATACACCAATCATCTTCTTTTGGAATGGTACTTGTAATGGTCCTGTAAAGCATGTAAAAATGATTTTGATTTTAATTCTCATAGACTCAAACAACTAAAAAAATAATATCAGGAAATAATTTTGAAAGAGAAAATCCATGTAATAGTATTTAATAAATAATAAAAAATAGATTAATTATATTTTATTTAATTTCATAATTAAATAAATTTTTTTAAAAAAAAAAAAAATATATATATATATATATATATATATATATCTTTTACTATTCTATTATACTTCTTATATTGTTCAATAAATATTACTATATAGTAATATATATTTTTTTTAAATTTGAAGGCACAATTCCTGCTTTATCTTGAAAAGGACTACAAACAAACCTTGGCCAAAAGGAGAACATAAAGGAAAGAAGAACACTGACAGAAAGAAAGACATACTTTTAGAGGGATGTTGTTACCAAATATGCAGTGTGATCTACTCACACATCATTCAAGAGACAAAATGCCTCAAATAAGGACCTAAGTATGTATCCAATAACAATTCCATATTTTGAAGTTGCAGAGCCATGCAATAAGAACACATCGAACTATTCTTTCGCCTTTTACTAATGTATACAGTGTCGTCATTGCATACAGTGGCATACAACTATTTTTAGAGGGGTTGGATCTTAATAGTTTCCAATCCTTAACCTACTCTATGTCTAAACTTCAATTTTTATTTTTATTGGGGTTTGTCAAAGAATGTCTAAGTCCGAGGTAGAATGACAAATCATTTTGAAAAGAAGGTTACAACTGAGGGAATTAGTTGTCTAGTAATGCCTTGCTTCTTAGTTTCTAAGGATGTTCATCCTTATGATTCAGCCAATGTAATGCAATATTTAAATCAGATTCTCGTATAAAGCGCCAATGCTTGGGTTGCAATTGTATATTTCTATAACATTCAAAATCGCTAGCATTTTAGCATGATTCGAGTCAATCTCAGCCACCGAACAGGAGAACATGCAAATGAAATGTCCATTAGAGTTCTTAAGAGCACTTCCAATACTGCTAGGGCCTAGTTTTTCTTTAGCTCATCTGTCAACATTCCTTTTAAGAAAATTTAACGGGGAAGAAATTGGTACTTGTATGCATTTTGTCCATTTGGAGACAACAAAATGCTGAAAGACGAAGAAATCAGGCTTTTTTAAGCAATTCTTCATCCCTTGACTTAGTCAATGATTATACTTCATCAATATAAAATCAAATATTATGTCCCATGTAGGCAGCTTCTTTAAGCAATTGTTCCATTGAAGCCAAAAAGTTCGTGGAAATATTAAAAAGACAATAGTCCAAATATGTCATTAAGCCTCACCAAGACCTATATCGGCTAGCCTGTGACAGGCATATCAGAGACTTGACTCTCACATTGGATAGGAAGAAGGAGATCTCAGGCCATGTAAACATAGGTGCTGCACAACCTGACAGGCTGCCTTTTAGAGAGAAAGTAATGGCCCCATGATAGTGGTATCAAAGTCAACCCAACCTCGACTCTGGTGTCTCCTGCCAAGCACTCCACGTGGAAAGAGTAGGCAGTGGGAAGCCCTAATTCCCGACGAGGACGTCAATGGATTCGGTGGAAGAGAATATGACGAGCGTATCAGAGATCCGACTCCCACATCAAATAGGAAGAGGGGAATCTCGGGCCATGTAAACGTGGGCGCTGCACACCCTGACAAGCTGCCTTTTAAAGAGAAAGTAATGGCCCCATGACATTGGTATCAAAGCCAACCCGACCTCGACTCTGGTGTCTCCCGCCAAGCATTTCACGTGGAAGGAGTAGGCAGGGGGAGACCCTGATTCTCGACGAGGACGTTAATGGATTCAGTGGGAGAGAATATGACGGGCGTATCAAAGACCCAACTCCCATATCAGATAGGAAGAAGGGGATCTTGGGTCATATAAACGTGGGTGCTGCACACCTTGATAGGCTGTCTTTTAGGGAGAAAGTAATGGCCCCGTGACAAGCCACTCGTATAACTCACTCAAAGTTGATGGCACACACCATCGAAGACCACACTGACCCTTATAATACTCCTTAATTTCCAGGACAAAGGACAAAGGATAAGCAAATGATTCAATGTTTCGAGTTTAAAACCACATAATGTGCAAGGGATGTAACCCTTTATTAGATAGAGCCAGTCTGGTGTTAACCCAAACCATCATAGCCATCAATGGGGAAAGAGTGCCCACAATTGGTTGACTAGAGTAAATGTTTACCAGCAACGATTGAATTGAGCAATAAGACTCGCATTTTACATTGATGAATTTAGTTAGTCCTTTCCTCATACTAGCGTGTAACATAAGAGACATTTCCTATTCAGAGAGTTTTAGGTCAATAGCAAGAGAAAAAAAAAACAAAAAGAGAGAGGAAAATGGTGATCCAATTCACAACTTGGACAAATCTCAACTTTCTAAATGAAAGTCAAATGAAACTTAGTTTCTATATTGGAAGGGGTTGCGCGAACGCAGGCCCTGCTACCACAAATTATGATGTAGGCTCTTCTACTTTGAGGAGACCTTTGGCCAGCAACCTTTCAAAGTGCAATGAAAGTCACTAACCTAGGCAAAGCATTTGCTGAAAGACGAAGTGATTGGGCTTTTTTAAGTAATTATTCATCTCTTGGTTTAGTCAATGATTATACTTCATCAATATGAAATCAAATATTGTGTCCCATATAGGCAGCTTCTTTAAGAAAATGTTTTGTTAAAGCCAAAATGTTGATGGAAATATTAAAAAACAATAGACCAAATATGTCGTTAACCCTCACCAAAACCTGTACTGGCTAGCTGCAAATATAACTCACTCAGAGTTGATGGCACACACCATTGAAGATTGAACTGATCCCCATAGTACCCCCCAATTTCCAGGAAAAAGGACAAAAGTTAAACAAATGAATCAGTTTTTCAGGTTCAAGACCACAAAAAGTGCAAGGGATGTAACCCAATGTTAGATAGAGCCAGTTGGGTGTTAACTTAAACCATCATAGCCATTTATAGGGAAAGAATGCCCACGATTCGTTGACTATAACAAATATTTACCAACAATGATTGGATTGAACAATAAGACACGCATTTTACATTCATTGATGAATTTAGTCCGTCTTTTCCTCATGTAACATAAGCGATATTTCCTTTGAGGAGAGTTTAAGGTCAATAGAGAAAGATCACGAAAATATACAAGAAATGGTGGACGAATTCACAGCTTGGACAAATCTTAACTTCCTAAACCAAAAACAAATGAAACTTAGTTTTTGAATTGGAAGGGGCCACACGAACGCAGGCCCCACAACCACAAATTATGATGTAGGCTCTCCTACTTTGAGGAGACCTTAGGCCAGCACCCTTCCAGAGTGCAATGGAAGTCACTCACCAAGGCCATGAGCCTCCTTGTTCACCCATTGACCCCGTCTAGGTAAGTATGTTCGTACATTCTAATGGCTTGTTATTTATGTTGCGTGCTTCCATAGACTCCTTTTCGATGTCACGATGTGGGATTGAAACCAATTTGCACAACACCGCCAAAGAATGAAGATAAGATGAGAGCTCATGGAAACATTTAATATCTTTTAGTATCTTTTTCATTCTCAATTCTTTGATTCCTAGTGTCGTAGACTTAAAACACGTAAAAAATAATATAGTGCGATGCTTCCTGAAATCTAAAATCTGAAAGCTCAATTTAGGCAACATTGAGAAAAGGGTTACCAATAAACATTGTACTTCTACTCATCGGCTAAGTATGGCTGTGACAGGCTTTCCATATGTCGAAAGCACGGAGCCATGCTGTAAGCACAAAGCAAAGTATTCTTTCACCTTTTACTAAAAATTACCGTGTACTTGCCACTTATAGTGGCATATGCTTATTTTTGGTGGGATTAGATCTCAATAGATCCTACTCCCTAACAAACTCTAAGTTTAAGCTTTCGTTTTTCTCTTACTAGATTAGAAGTTTTATTCAGGAAATGTTTACTAGTAATGAATGAATTAATCAATCGTTACTTTTTTCATGGTAAACATATTTTGTACCTGTAGCATGTAATGTAAACGACATTTACGATTTGGAGAGTTTTGAGATTAAGAGCACAAAAAAAAAAGAGAAAAAAAAGGAAAATGGTGGAACAGGTCATATATAGAGTTGGGCTAAATTAGCATTGCTACTAGGATTTTTGCTAGCAACTAATATGGCGTGTTTTTTATCAACATAATTGTCATAATAAAACATAATTATTGGTTAACGTAATGTACTTTATGTACAAAAATGTCTAATTTAATTAAGTTAAAGATTGCCTTGAAAATTAAAAAAAAAAATTGCAGATGTTAAGCGTAACTTGATGCAAATTTCTTATTGGTTAGACACTTAGAAGAAGGTGGAAGTTAAATGTCAAATTTCCTCGCATTTTAAAAATAGTTACAACTTCTGTAAAAAATGGAACAAAGCTTGGTTTCTGAATTGGAAGGGGACACGCAAATGTAGGCCCTTACTATCACAAATTATAACGTAGGCTCTCCCTATTGGGGAGACCTTAGGCAGGTGCAACACCTAAGTGCAATGGCGGCCACCGACCCAGGCCATAGGCATTCTTGATCACCCATTGACCTCGTACAGGTAAGTATGTTTTAAAGTTCCTAATTGATTGCCATCTATGCTCTCTCCTTGCATCAACCCCTTTTTGCCTTTTTGATGTGGGGTTGAAGCCAATTTATACTGATGTTTTCTAAAATATACGTTCTTTAATGTTGTTGGTTCTTTCCTTGGTGGCTTAAATTTGTTGCCTTTGTTAAAGGAAACAATCACGTATCCTGATTTAGTTACAATCTCTCCCCTAATTGGTCGATCTTTGTTAGCTACAGTTTTTCCACCACTCGCTCAATCTCCATCAGCTACAGTTTCTCTACTAATCGCTCAATTACCATCAACTATAATTTCTCCACCAATCACTCACCAATTAAGATTAGTTCTTTCCAAGGAAAAGAGATTATGATTGTATCCCACATTAATGATGTAATCTTAATTTGCACTATAAAAAGACATTACACTGCACAACTGATGTATGACTAAAAATATGTACAAAATTCTTTCAGTGAAATACAATTTTCTTATTGGCAATTGTCACCCTATTTCATCTTGTTAGTCTATTTCTTTACATGGTATAAAAGCAATATATTGCGAAAGCATAAATGTCAAATCATTCAAATTCACCCATTACCCCATCTTCCTCAAATACAAACATCCTCAACAATACTACCCCATCGTGTCCTTTTATGCCTCTCACAGGAGGTTCATTTGGATTAATCACATGTCCTACAGTTGGTATCAAATTGACTGGAGATGATTATATCATATGGAAGACTCGTCTCCTCCCCTTTCTTAGGGCCAATCGACTCTTATAAATTATGGATGGAATTGAACCATGCCCTTCCACACTATCACTAAAATTGGTGAGAATGCTGCCACCAAAAGTTTACCAAATCCAGCATATGAAACATGGTTCACTCGAGATCAAATTGCCTTAGGATGGATTCTCAATTTCATAGTTGATAACATTGTTACACAGCTCTCCAATTTAGGCACTTCAATAGTCGTATGATACTTTTTGGCTCAATCATATGTAGCACGCAATAGTGCTCGCACCACACATCTACAAATGCAACTTCAAACTCTTCACAAGGGAAATCAAACAATCACAAACTATCTGCAATAGGCAGCCTTCATTGTTGATCAACTTTCCTTGATTGGTGGAAAAACTGTAACTAACAAAAATTGAGCAATTGGTGGAGAGATTGTAGCTAAATCAGAACACATAATTGTTTCCTTTAACAGCCCTTCTCGTATGGTTTATGTTTAAGTTCTAGAGGTGAACATGTTTGCTGCCTTTAAGGCTTAATTTGGTTCTTTATGGTGTTTATGTCCATCAGACTACCTGTAAACATGATTTGCAATAAATAAAACTCTTGTTCATGTTTTAACAAAAAAAGACATCTCCTCAACAATTATTATGAGAAAAACTAAAGAAAAAAAATATATAGATAGTACAATTTTTGTTTACAAGCAGGATGTGGACAGAGCCACGTCTGTGTGTTTGTCCTTGTATCATTTTTTTAAGTAAAACACTTAATATTGATGCAATTAGTTTTACATCTCAACTTTGCCTTTGCTTTTTTGTAATTTGTTTTAATTTAAATGAAAATAAATTCAGTAAATTCGTTTCACATATGAAATTTGTTAGATAATTAAGAAAATAATTTTGCATACTAAAAATAGTATGATTGTAGAGTTATTGGGACTTTCTATATCTAGGAGGCCCATCTTAATATCTACAACTTCACATTAAAAAAAAAAAAAAAACTAAAAACCTAAAATAAGGGCCTAATAACAAGTCTTAGAAAACTAAATTTTTTTATGTGTATATAATTTGAAAAAAAATATTACATAACAATATTTATTTAAACACATGCAGAAACAAGAGAACAATACAAAAACTTTTCTATTGAATATTTTATTTATTTGTAATAACAAAAGTGACGTGATTAATAAGTATTACCAACTAATTTTATTCTAATTTTAAAATCTAAAAGTTTGACAAAAAATCTCAAAAGTGATAACATGTTAAAAAGAAGTAAATTACAAGTTTGGTGTATTTATTTAACTTTTCTTTCATTCAATCACACCCTAACTTGTCAATTAAGACAAACTTAGACAAGATAGATCTACATGCATCTAAAAAGGCTTGGGAATAGCTTTTCTTTCTCATTAAATGCTAATATATCAAAAATAGTTGGAATTTAAACTGACACCTATTGGGTGTAATGAAAATTTAAACTGACACCCTAGATTAGTCTAAGACGTATTGAAAAAAAAAAAACATAATTTAAGCTACCAATGAAAGAACCAAAAACATTAAAGAACATATATTTTAGGAAACATCAACAAAAATTGGTCTTAAAGTGATAAGTTATAAAAGACTAAATTACAAATTTCAGTAAATTTATTTAATTTTCTTTCTTTCATTCAATTATATCACAAGCTGTCAATTAGGACAAACTTAAACAAGATAGAGATACATGCATATATCTAATCTGCATATTCCAAAAAAGGCTTGCAGATAGCTCTTATTTCTTATTAAATTCTAGTATATAAAAAATAGGCCGAATTTAAAAAGACACCCATAAGGTCCCATAAAATTTTTTTATTACGTCAGTCTAAATATATACTTAATAGTTAGTCATTTTGAAACAAAAAGTGAACTTAATACTCTTATTTAGGAGGACTAACAGTTGTCTCTAACACAATATTTCGGAATGTACACATGAGATAGTGAAACTCAATTTTTCTTCAAATGTTAGTGCATAGAGAGAACCAAAGTGGCGAATCCTGTTCTTGACTTGGAGGAGCAAACATGACACATTTTATGGTCTGAAAGCATTGGAAAGACTTCGAAGCACTTGACATAGTTGGTAATTAAGGCTTGGATGTAGAAAATATATAAAAATGACATATATACCGAATTTAGAGAATGTTTATGCTTAAACAAAATTTGGATTTTCTTTTTAAGGGGGCCTATACGTTTCCCAAATTCCAGTCGGTTGCTATTTATGCTCCCTGCTTGCGGTAACTCCTTGTCGCCGTTTCGACGTGTGGGATTGAAGCCAACTTATGCCTATTTTTGTCCGGATCTTATCTTCTAAAAGGTCAGTCGTTCTGTTCTTATTAGCTTTGAATTAGTTGCCCTTCTAATATAGTTTATGTTTTATTCCCGGTGTTGAATGATGGAACTTATAATGTTTCTTTAGAGGCTTAATGATGGAGACATTGATTTGCAAGGAATGAAATTGTTGTTCATGTTGTTCACCGAACAGAAAAAGAAAATCTCAGCAATTACGTTGGGACAAGAGGACTTTTTAGATTCGTTGTTGATTACAAGCTGTGGCCAGGCATAAACCTAGAGGTTCTTAATAATGCCTTGTTCGCCAGACCAATGATCAAAACTCGTAAACTAGACTTGCTGGGATGCGCCAGAACCTTGCAGCAGTGCAACGCATAGACGACTCTTAAGGACCCCAGTAGCAAGCCACTGTAGTGGGTCCTCCCCTTAGAAAAAATTAATTTAATATCGTGTGGACCCTTGGTCCACGTATCAGATATCAAACTGATAAGAACAGATACTACACTTGATCTTAGCCAAAAGGCCGAGAAAGGTATGATTAATATGGTATCTTGAATTGCATTTTATAACGCGTTCTTGTTATGGTCATTTCGCTCTTACTCGACGTGGGAGAGTTGGGTGCTTACGAGACAACTGAATTGTCTATGTGGCCAAGAGCCCTCGCAGCCTGGACACAAAGCCACAATTACCAAGAGTGTGCCCCCTAACCCTTTAGGTTCTATTGCAATAGGGTTTTTGTATTGTTCAACTTAGGCACACGTGATTGGGATCTCTTCCACAGCACAATCATTTTTCAATCAATTCAAACTTTCACAATAAAAAGTATCTACCTGTATAAGAGATCCACGCTGCAGGGCTTGGAGGAAGGTATTTTAAAGTAATATTAAGAAATTAAAGGGCTTGATTACAAGAAAATAGTTCAATATTTTTAGAAATCTTACATACTTTATATCCTCAATTTCAAAATTTAACGAAATTCTCAAATTTTGAAATAAGAAAAAAATATATAAGAAATATGCTTAAAGTAGTTAATAAGATTATATTTTTGTTAATTATAAAAAAAATAATTTTACAAGATAAAAATAGATTTTTATGAAAAATTTATATTCGATTAAGTAATTATTAAAAAAAATAAATGATTTAGACAAGATTTTTTTTTTTCATTTTGATTAGAAAATATTACCATTTGATATATTTCTTAAAGTACATGGAAAAAAGATTTTTAAATAAAAGAGATTGATAAATACATTGAAATCAACAAATAAAATTAACCAGTATCATTGAAAAGTAACGAAAATTTTCTTAGTCTAGTACTAAGAAATAAATTATGATATAGTACTATACACCAATCATCCTCTATTGGAATGATATTTGTAGTGGTCCCATAAAGTATATAAAAATGATTTCGATTTTTATTCCCATACACACAAACAACCAAAAAAATAATATTGGGAAATAATTTTGGAAGAGAAAATCCATATAACAGTATTTAATAAATAATAAAATATATAATAAATTATATTTTATTTAATTTCATAATTAAATAAAATTATTTTACTACCTTATTATACTTCTTATATTATTTAATAAATATTACTATATAGTAATACTTTTTTTAAAATTTGAAGGCATAATTCCTGCTTTATCTTGGAAAGTATTACAAATAAACCTTGGCCAAAAGGAGAACATAAAGGAAAGAAGAACACAAACAAAAAGAAAGATATACTTTTAGAGGGATGTTGCTACCAAATATGCAATGTGATCTACTCACACATCGTTCAAGAGACAAAATGCCTCAAATAGGGACCTAAGTATGTATCCGACAGCAATTCCATATTTTGAAGTTGCAGAGCCATGCAGTAAGAACACATTGAACTATTCTTTTGCCTTTTACTAATGTATACAGTGTCGTCATTGCATATAGTGACATACGACTATTTTTAGAGGGGTTGGATCTCAATAGTTTCTAGTCCCTAACCAACTCTATGTCTAAGCTTCAATTTTTATTTTTATTGGGGTTTGTCAAAGAATGTCCAAGTCTGAGGTAGAATGACAAATCATTTTGAAGAGAAGATTACAACTAAGAGAATTGGTTGTCTGATAGTGCCTTGCTTCTTAGTTTCTAAGAATGTTGATCCTTATGATTCAACCAATGTAATGCAATATTTGAATCAAATTCTCGTATGAAGTGCCAATGCTTGGGTCATAATTGTATGTTTTTATAACATTCAAAATTGCTAGCATTTTAGCATGATTCGAGTCAATCTCAGCCACTGAACGAGAGAACATGCAAATGGAATGTCCATTAGAGTTCCTAAGAGCACTTCCAATACTACTAGGGCCTGGTTTTCCTTTAGCTCATCTATCAGCATTCCTTTTAAGAAAATTTAATGGGAAAGAAATTGGTACTTGTATGCGTTTTGTCCATTTGGAGACAACAAAATGCTGAAAGATGAAGAGATCGGGCTTCTTTAAGCAATTCTTCATCTCTTGACTTACTCAATGATTATACTTCATCAATATGAAATCAAATATTATGTCCCATATAGGCAGCTTCTTTAAGCAATTGTTCCCTTAAAGCCAAAAAGTTCATGGAAATATTAAAAAGACAATAGTCCAAATATGTCATTAAGCCTCACCAGGACTTGTACCAGCCAGCTACTCATATAACTCGCTTAGAGTTGATGACACACACCATTGACACACACCATCGAAGACCACATTGACCCCTATAGTACTCCTCAATTTCTAGGACAAAGGACAAAAGATAAGCAAATGATTCAGTGTTTTGGGTTCAAGACCACAGAATGTGCAAGGGATGTAACCCTTTATTAAATAGAGCCAGTTTGGTGTTAACCCAAGCCATTAGTGGGGAAAGAGTGCCACGATTGGTTGACTACAGCAAATGTATACCAGCAACAATTGAATTGAGTAATAAGACTCAAAATTTACATTGATGAATTTAGTCGGTCCTTTCCTCATGCTAGTGTCACAGGTCATTACTCTTTCCCTAAAAGACAACATATTATAGTGTTATAAGTCCCAAAATTCCCCTCTTCCTATTTGATATGAGAGTCAAATTTGTCTGTGACATTCTCCCTTACCGAATCCATCGACGCTCTCGTCGAGAATCGGGGCTCTCCCTACCTACTCCTTCCACATGGAGCGTTTGGTAGGAGACATCAGAATTGGGGTTGGGTCAGCTTTGAAACCACTTGTCACGAAGGCATTACTCTCTCCCTAAAAGGCAACTTATTAGAGTGTGCAGCGTTCACATTTATAACTCCCAAGATTCTTTCTTTCTATCCGATGTGGGAGTCGGGTTTGTCCGTGACACTAGCATGTAACATAAGCGACATTTCCTGTTCGGAGAGTTTCAGGTCAATAGCGAGATAAAAAAAATAGAAAATATTTAGAGTTTAGGGTTTAAGGGGTCCCATATAGGCGGCTTTTTTAAGAAAATGTTTTGTTGAAGCCAAAATGTTGACGAAAATATTAAAAAGACAATAGACCAAATTTGTCGTTAAACCTCACCAGAACCTGTACCGGTCAGCTACACATATAACTCACTCAGAGTTGATGGCACGCACCATCAAAGACTGCACTGATCCTTATAATACTCCCCAATTTCCAGGAAAAAGGACAAAAGATAAATAAATGAATCAGTTTTTCAGGTTTAAGACCATAAAAAGTGCAAGGGATGTAACCATATGTTAGATGGAGCCAATCGGGTGTTAACCCAAACCATCATAGTCATTTATGGGGGAAGAATGTCCATGATTCGTTGACTACAACAAATATTTACCAGCAATGATTGGACTGAACAATAAGACACATTTTACATTCATTGATGAATTTAGTCCGTCCTTTCCTCGTGTAACATAAGCGATAAGCGATATTTCCTCTGCGGAGAGTTTAAGGTCGATAGAGAAAGAACACAAAAATATACAAGAAAATGGTGGACAAATTCACAGCTTGGACAAATCTTAACTTCTTAAACCAAAAACAAATGAAACTTAGTTTCTCGATTGGAAGGGGCCGCACGAACGCAGGCCCCACTGCCACAAATTATGACGTAGGCTCTCCTACTTTGAGGAGACCTTAGGCCAGCACCCTTCCAGAGTGCAATGGAAGTCACTCACCTAGGCCATGAGCCTTCTTGATCACCCATTGACTTCATCCAGGTAAGTATGTTCGTACATTCGAATGGCTTGTTATTTATGCTGCATGCTTCCGTAGACTCCCTTTCGCTGTCACGATGTGGGATTGAAACCAATTTGCACAACACCGCCAAAGAATGAAGATAAGATGAGAGCTCATGGAAACATCTAATATCTTTTGAAGATAGTGTCACCCTTGTGGTGTGATGGTAAAATTACTGAGGCCGCAATCCTAATAATTAAGGATCAAATTAGGTTTTTGAACAACAATTTGTAAAGTTAACAATCCCAAATTTTAATTCGTTCTTTCTAGCCATTGTTCATTATTTTGCTATTTCGTTGCCAGCAAAAAATTTTCTGGACCCATTACAGACAATAGAGTATGGGGAAGGATGATATGTATACAGCCTCATGGTTTTTAATAAAGGAATATAACACTATTTGTATAAGTACTGCTGGAAGTTGGTTGCTCTAATGATCTTATCTTTGTTTATTCCAAGACAAATAGGTGAAATTTATGAATAGTTTTAAGTTAGGTGATGGTTTCCCATACCATACACAGCTAGTGAAGGTCAGGTTGTTTGTTAGCTATTTCAAATTCGTTCTTGGGGGACAATTAATCATTGGCCAACCAAAACGAAAAAAGAAAAAAAAAAAGCATATTTTGGACTTGGACCATTTTGGTTTCAGATAGCCGAATTGTTCAAGCCTTATAATTTTATTATTGTTGGCTGATTAATTTTGAAAAATCCAGAATCATATATCTACTGTTTTTGGTTTGTGGGCTCCTCATAAAGTGTCTCCATGAGCAACAGCTAAAGGGGCTTCCTCTTGTGAACTTACCAAGAGGAATAATGCCCATGGGAGCTCAATATAAATAAAAAATGTGCTACTATGCAACCATACTTATTGGGTCACGTAGTAATCACAAGAGAACATCAAAGTAATTTTCTTATTTTCAGCCGCACTTTTAAGGAATCTTTAAAAGAGATATAATTGGTTCAGTTTGAAATGCACCCTCTTAAGTGAGTCCAACTAGCTTTGTTTTTTTTCTTTTTCCTAAATGGATATTGCACTCACTAATTTGACTAGGGATTATGTCGTTCTCCCTTTCGATGTTTTCATTAAGTTACCTCCTAGTGTGTCTATGAGAGAACATTAACTGAAGCAGTTGGCAACAGACCACAGCAGCCCTTGGCTGTTTGGTGTAAGAATTTGATTCCAAGATAAGGCAGCAATGAATAAGCATCACCTAAAAATGCCACTGTGAAGTTGAGTGTCAATGAAGTCTTGAGTAATGACCTACAAGTTAGAATGAAATTTCAATGACGCAGCTGGGCCCTTGTGGTACAGAATATGGTGCATTCTGACTTGGCACATATTCTTGAAACCACCACACTCCACAAGATTCCTATCGATATAAGTGTTACTTGACTCCAAAAGAGAAAAAGGTATCAAAAGAAGTGAGCAAAAGAATCTGAGTTAGTTGTATGAAATTGACATTTTCTTTGGGTAAATTTATTGCCCGGTACCCACCAAATTGTTTGTCGAGTTTTGTGAAAAGCTCCGATTGTTAACCAGAGAATTAGAGCCTGGAATCCAAAATTGAGTCTTACAATATGGGTTAATTGCAAAAAAATCTACGCAACTAATCCTTCTTGTTTTTTTAGGTTAAAGCATTGTCAATAGAACTTGTTCCGAGAGACGATCCTCGGTACCACTCGAGCAAAGACCTGTTACTTCGCAACCAAGTTTTATTCCCTTTATAAAGTGGTTGATACAGTGATTTCACGAAATCCAAAACAATTAAGACAAAACTGACAAGCAGACTTTTGTAGTGTTAGTTGAATGAAAAGGACATTTTCTTTAGGTAAATTTATTGCCCAGTACCCAACAAATTGTGTCCAGTTTTGTGAAAAGCTCTGATTGTTAACCAGAGAGTTAGAGCCTGGAGTCCAAAATGGAGTCTTACAATATGGATTGCATAAAAATCCACACAACTAAGGCTTTTTTTTTTTCATTTTTTTAAGGTTAGAGCAATGTAAATATAACCCGTTTTGAGCGACTATCCTTGGTACCACTCGAACAAAGGCCTATTACTGCACAACTAAGTTTTATTCCCTTTATAAAATGGTTGATACAGTGATTACATGAAATCCAAAACAATTAAGACAAAACTAGCAGATTGTTGTATCAGATTGCTGGAAATGTCCCCCCAAGAAAAAATTTCTGCTGTTGTACTTGCAATTTCAGGACCACCAAAATCATCATTGATTGTCTCCACCACACTACTACTAGGAATAGGAAAGTAGGAGGATTAATTATTATGTTGGTCCAAGACCAAGACCAAAAATTGCAGCCTCTTCGATTCATCATGTGAAGTATGGTCAGCTAGCAATTTAGGAGCATTTTCCACCTAATCAACCGTTATACAAAACACGACCATTACCACTACCATCAATCTTGAATGTTTACTTTGGGAATGACTAGATGACCATTGAACAACTAAAGCAGCAACAGTTGAGCCGGCTACTACTGTTAACTAACAGTCCTAGCAGGCTAGAACTTATTTAATACTTAGAGTATTTTTTGTAGGTACAAAATATGTTATAATATTTATAATATTAAAATTTTAAAAATGAGTGTATTAATTATATAATCTAAAATTTTGATATTAAAAGTGAGAGTATAAAATAAGTAATATCTAGTGAAGAAAAATTTATAAATTTAATATTTTAAAATTTTAAGTTGAAATATAATATTAAATTTATAAATATATAATTTTATTAGATTCTATTTATATTTTTTTTAAATTAAAATATAATATTAAATTTATAAATTTATTATTTACTTAAATTTTATTTATTTTAAATTCTCAGTTCTTGAATTGCATTGCATCAAACTTACTAGGAAAAAAGTGAAGATAAAAGTGTCCTACATAATCCCAAGGCATCTTCGATTGCTTTTGTTTTAAGGCAGAGAGAGAGAGAGAGAGCAAAGAAGCAGAAGCTCGAAAACTAAACAAATAAAAATGAAGAAAATGCAGTCATGGAAGTGAAAGTTAAATGGATTTTCCTGAAAAATATATATAGATGAAGAAAGTGAAGAAAAAGAAGAAAGAAGTTTAATTACAATAGCAGTAACATTGAAAAGAAAGCAAACATCACAAACTAACGAGCCTTTGCATGATGAAAGATCAGAGAAAAAAAAAACACACACACACACACACACAAACTACTCAACATTTTCTTCCTGTCATCAACAACCCACCAACTCACTCTTCTAAAAAAATCCTGGAAGACACAGAAAATCTTGCAGAGAATGACCTGGAGATGTTGTCGGGGTCCGACCACGTTGACTCTTGATCAAAATTCTGGGAGAAAGCATAAGGATCATAAGAAAAATGCAGCCGAGTAGTTGCAGCTGATGAGCAATAAAAAAACTTCTTCTTTAACTTCATTATTCTTCTCCACAACAATCTCCATCTGGGTGTCTTCGATTCTGCATTCAACGTTACCATCCAATCATAGCCAGAATTGCACCATTTGCTAGGCTCCATAGTGAAAGAAATGTGTTTTTGGAGATCTTGTAAGCTTTCAAATGCGTAGGTTTGACTAATGTGAGGGGCTTATAAAGCCATGTGCGCACATGGGTTTTATAGGTTGCAAAATAAGATGTTAATTACATGGACTTGGTCAATAACTCGACACGTTTTGGAGGCAAATCCATACTATACTATTCTAATAGTTGTTTGATTCGCCACTGATGTAATTTTTCTAACAAAATAAAACATTTTGTTTGGTTAATTGGTTTTTGAGACTTGAAATCGAGACACTCAGCTCTACCCTTACTAGCGATAATTTGTTGTGCAAAATTACACATGCTTTAAATGTCTGAACGCCGGCTACTCCAGAAATGGACCGATTTGAACAAATGATTATATCAATGGTTTCATATAAAGCCTAACGGATGGTTATTGAAGGGTTGAAAAATTTTGTAATTTTATTGAAATACCATTTCGACCGAGCATCAATTAAAATTATTTATATTTGTAACTCAATATACTTCAATTTCAAAGCTAATTTTTTGTAACCTTAAGATTGTCCTAGTAGGAAAGTAATCGCTCACCACTTTCTAAATTAAGGCTCAAATCATATGATTATGAGCAAATGATTCCTTGTAAATATCCTAATTAATCTTGGTGTAGATGGTGTCCATGAGCAGAATGAATAGATGAACAGTACAATGTGAGAAAACTAACCTGTGCTACCACCTGACTTGATTGCGTTACTAAAAAAATGCAGAGTGCTATTTATGTAGAAGAATTAACTTGTGATACTACTTGACTGTAATAATTTAAACAAAAAAAAAGAGTAATGTTGTTCGACTTAATCCCCTTATCTAATAATGAATTAAAAAATGCCTCTGTAGTCATCAAGATAGTTGCAAATTACAAGCCACTTAACAAGTAACATTTCCCACTTAACAAGTAACAAGCCACTCGTTGGTTTGATGTTCGAGTCTTGATTCTTGACTCAAGCGTTGCACGAATCTTTGACCTTCATTCAGGCAAAAGAAAAAAAAAAATTGTGGTGAAGTGTAGAGAAATGTTTTATGCATTTTGGGGGTCGTTTCATGAAGCAGACCAATAATCTTATGCTCTCTTATTTTTCACCCAATTGATTACTTTCATTTCTCTTTATTTCAACCTTTTTTTTTTTTAACTTTCTGAAATAATTGCTTTTTCAAATCATCGTGTAGTTTTCAGCCTTCTCATTGTATTTCAGTTTTCACATTATGTGGCTTCAGCTTCAATATTTTGTTGCATAGCTCCTGGGCCTCTTTAACATGAGACAATTAATTTGCTTGTGAATTGGGCTTTTTTTTTTTTGCTATTCAGATTGGGCCTAATACACTAATCTTTGTTATGTGTATTTTCAACGTCTGTTCTGCATTAGGCCCAGATGGTATGCCAACCTTTTTTTGTCAGACGTTTTAGCACATTATTGGTGATGTAGTTGAGAAGGCATTGGAGGTTCTCAATCATTGTGGGGATCCTAGTTCTGTAAACCACAACTTCATATGTCTCATACCAAAGATCTCAGACCTATCAGCTTATGCAACGTTATTTTTAAGATAATTCAGGGGTTACTGCTTATCGACTGAAGCCTATTCTTCCAATGATTATTTCTTAGTCGGAAAGTGCTTTCGTATCCGGAAGATTAAGTACGGATAATGCTCTTCTAGCCTTTGAGACTTTCCGTTATAAGCACACAAGAAGCGGTAAGAGAGGATACCTGACGCTGAAATCAGATATGAGCAGAGTCAGATATGAGAAGAGCCTATGATAGGGTGGAGTGGGCCTTTTTAGAGTAGATTTTGCTTCAAATTGGGCTTTGTGGTTGAATGGGTTGAATTAATAGTGCGTGGTGTGTCTACGGTCTCCCATTCTATCATTGTCAATTCGATCCCGAGGGATTCCTTCTTGCCAACCAGAGGCCTTAGACAGAGGAATCTGCTATCTCCATGTCTATTCCTATTATTGTTAGATTTATTGTTCTTTTCTATATGGATAAATAATTCAAATGTTTTGGGGTCATAAACTAAAATAATTAAAGTGAGTATAAATACTTTTTGGCTGAAAAATAAAAAAATAATAATAATAATAAAACCTAAAAGAAAGTGAGGAGAGAGTTGTCGGCTGTGAGAACAAAAGAAAAAAAAAGTTAGAAAACCTAAATGAGGTGAGAGCCGTTGGCCGAGGGAGAAGAAAAGAAAAAAAAAGGGGTTGCCGAAAGGAAGAGAAAAAAAAAAGGCAGGTTCTTTGATCTTACGTTTAGAAGGGATATTGGTGTCTGATCAACTTGAAACTTGGATGGTTGATAGAAGGCGTTTGGTTCTTATTTCTGAACGGTGGAAATTGGGTTTCGAGCACTGTAAATTCTACTTCTCTTCAGTTTTCATAGGTCTATACTCTGGGCAATTTTCTGTGTGCAGTTTTGATCAACTATATAATTGAAAGATTGTTTGTGGTCCGATCGAACTGATTTTTGGTCAGTAGTTGGAGGACACATAGATCTTGTTTGTGAACGGTTAGATTGGGTTTCTGTGAACTCTAAGGGCAGGTTTTCCATTCGAACCGAAGCTTCTCAATTCTGGTAACTCTCTGTTCTCTCATCTGTGGCAGTTTTGATCAACCATGTAATTGAAAGATTGTTTGTGGTCGGATCGAGCTGCTTTTTGGTCAGTAGTTGGAGGACACATAGATCTTGTTTGTGGATGGTTGGATTTGGTTTCTATGAACTGCAAGGGCAGGTTTTCGATTCGAGCCGAAGCCTCTCAATTCTGGTAACTCTCTGCTCTCTCATCTGTGGCAGAATTGGTAAATCGTGTGGATGATTATTGACCTGTGGTCCGATTGAGCTGAAATTTGGAAAGATGGTAGGGGACATCTGGAGGTTCATCTTGAACGGTTGGATTACTGCCTTGAGGTCTACTTGTTGAGTTGTAGTTGACAGCACATAGTTAGACTGTCTTGCTTGACTCATTAATTTGTTTGATGTAATTGAGGTTGTGTACCTCTATTGTACTCACTTAATTATAGTGGAGCTGACCTCTGGTTCAGAGTGTCCGTGGTTTTTCCCCTTTTTTTAATTTGAAGGGGTTTTTCACGTAAAATTGGTGTGTTTTCTTGCGTGGTTTATTTGCATTGCCATTTTTGTTATTCAATCATCTCCTCATAGGTTCAAGCAAGCGGGAGAAGTTGTTTTTTGGGCTATTTATACTCCGTTACGCCGCCCCTTCTCCCATCAGAGTGGCATCAGAGCCAGGTTGGTGTATTTGGCTTGTTTGAATGATGGAGTTGAATGTGAATAAATTGGTCTATTTGAATGGCACGAATTATCATATATGGAGGAGTAAAATGAAGGATCTCCTATTTGTGAAGAAATTGCATTTGCCAGTATTTGCTACTGCGAAACCTGAGTTTAAAACTGATGAAGAATGAGAATTTGAGCACAAACAGGTTTGTGGTTTTATATGGCAATTTGTTGATGATAATGTTTACAATCACATTTGCAATGAGACACATGCACGGACTTTGTCGAGTAAACTTGAGACTTTGTATGCTTCAAAGTTTGGTAATAACAAGTTGTTCTTGTTAAAGAAAATGATGCAGTTGAGATGTAATGAAGGGAGTTCTGTTGCTGACCACTTAAATAAGTTTCAAGGTCTCATTGATCAGTTATCAGGCATGGGCATTAAGTTTGATGATGAAGTTCTTGGGTTATGGTTACTTGCTACCTTACCTGATTCTTGGGAGACTTTTCGAATGTCTCTCGCTAATTCTGCCTCCAGTGGTGTTTTATCAATGAAACTTGTAAAGGGTGGTGTGTTGAATGAGGAGATGAGAAGGAAATCTCAGGGTTCATCATCATTTAAATCAGAGGTTTTAATTACTGAAAATAGAAGGAGAAGTCAAGGAAAAGGAAATGGTAAAAATGGTAGAAGTAAGAGCCGAAGCAAGTCACGATCTAAGTACAAGAATGTCCAGTGTCATTATTGCGGGAAGATGGGTCACATTCAGAAAAAGTGTTACAAGTGGAAGAGAGAAAATAAAGATGGCAGTGATAGGCACGAGAAAAAGAATGTGAGTAATGATCGTATTGTTACTGCATCCACTTTTGGTTCTGGTGACCTCATTATTGTTTGTGATGAGGATATGATTAATTTGGCATCTCATGAGATTGATTGGGTCATAGATAGTGGTGCTTCTCTTCATGTCACTTCAAGAATGGAATTCTTCACAACATATACTCCTGGTGATTTTAGAGTTTTGAAAATGGGTAATAACGGTTTAGCAAAGGTCATTGGCATTGGTGATGTTTGCTTAAAGACCTGTAATGGAACACAGCTGACATTAAGGGATGTTAGACATGCCCCTAATATCCGTTTGAATTTGATTTCAATGAGAAAACTAGATGATGAAGGTTTTTGTAGTACCTTCAGTGATGGCCAGTGGAAGTTTACCAGAGGCTCCTTAATTATGGCACGAGGTAGGAAATGCTCCAATTTATATTTCATGTAAGCTGTTATCTTCAAAGATGTTGTAAATGTAGTAGAGAATGATAATTCCATTGAATTATGGTATAAGCAGCTCAGTCACATGAGTGAAGAAGGGATGGATTGTTTGGCAAAAAAGAACCAACTTCTAAACATAAAGAGTGCAGTTTTAAAGAAGTGTCCTCATTGTCTTGCTGGGAAATAAAATAGAGTTACATTTACAAGTCACTCACCTTCAAGGAAATCAGAGTTGCTTAAATTGGTGCATTCTGATGTATGTGGTCTTTTAAAGGTATGCTCACTTGGTGGTGCTTTAATTTTGTGACTTTTATTGATGATCACTCAAGGAAGCTTTGGGTTTATGCATTAAAGACTAAAGATCAAGTCTTTGATGTATTTAAACAATTTTATGCCTTTGTTGAGAGACAGACTGGTAAGAAGCTAAAATGTGTCTGCACTGATAATGGTGGTGAGTATAGTGGTCCATTTGATGAATACTGCAGAAAGTATGGGATCAGACACCAGAGGACACCTCCCAAGACACCACAGTTAAATGGTTTAGTAGAAAAGATGAATAAAACGTTGATTGAGAGGGTCAGATGTCTTCTTTCAGACGCAAAATTACCTAGATCCTTTTAGGGTGAAGCCTTGAAAACAGTGACACATGTAATTAATATGTCTCATAGTGCTCCGCTACAAGGTGATGTTCCGGACAAAGTTTGGTTTGGTAAGGAAGTCTCTTATGACTATTTACGAGTCTTTGGTTGTAAGGCTTTTGTTCATGTCCCTAAAGATGAAAGAGGGAAGTTAGATGTGAAGACTCGGCAATGTATCTTTCTTGGTTATGGTGAAGATGACTTCGGGTACCATTTATATGATCCGGTTGAGAAAAGCTTGTAAAGAGTAGAGATATTGTGTTCGTTGAGGATCAAAACATTGAACACATTGAGAAGTCAACTCCTCATGATAATGATAATCCTACTGATATTGCTCAATTTCCTCAGACATCTCTAAATAATCCGGTTGATGTTCATGGTGATATTCAAGAACATGATGAGAATGTTCAACAGGATCATAATATACAGGGTGCAGATGATATTGATGCTCCAATAAAAGATCATCCGCACATACCTTCACCTTCATTTCAGCCACGGAGGTCCAATAGAATTCCAGTACCTTCTACTTGGTACTCTCCTGATAAGTTTGTGATGTTAACTGATGGGGGAGAACCTGAGTGCTATAGAGAAGCAGTTGAAAGTGAGCACGGGCAGCACTGGATTGATGCCATGACAGATGAGATGAAATCTTTATATGATAACTCTGCTTATGAGTTAGTAAAGTTACCTAAAGGTAAGAGGGCTTTGAAGAATTGGTGAATTTACAAAATAAAGCAAGAAGAAAATACTTCACGTCCACGATATAAAGCCAGATTGGTTGTCAAAGGATTCAGTCAGAAACAAGGCATCGACTTTGAAGAGATCTTCTCACCAGTGGTGAAAATGTCTTCCATTCGAGTTATGTTAAGTTTGGCTGTTAGCCATGACTTAGAGATTGAGCAGATGGATGTGAAAACAACTTTTCTCCATAGTGACTTGGAAGAAGAAATTTATATGGAACAATCAGAGGGATTTAAGGTGGAAGGAAAAGAGGATTATGTGTGTAAGTTGAAGAAAAGTTTGTATGACTTGAAACAAGTTCTGAGACAATGGTATAAGAAGTTTGAGTCTGTTATGGGGGAGCAAGGCTATAAAAAGACTGCTTTTGATCATTGTGTTTTTGTTCAGAGATTTACTGATGATGATTTTATCATTTTATTGTTTTATGTTGATGATATGCTTATTGTTAGTCGTAATGCTGCTATAATTAACAAGTTAAAACAAGAGTTGAGCAAGTCCTTTGCCATGAAGGACTTGGGACCAACAAAGAAGATCCTTGGCATGTCAATCACTTGGGATAGGAAAAAGAAAACGTTGTACCTGTCCCAGAAGCAGTACATTAAAAAGGTACTTTAGAAGTTTAACATGGATAAGACTAAAGTGGTAAGTACTCCTCTTGCTACACACTTTAAATTATCCATTAACCAATGTCCTTCCACAGAGAAAGAGAAGGAAGAGATGCAAAGAGTTCCATTTGCATCAGCCGTGAGCAGTTTGATGTATGCAATGGTATGCACGAGACCTGATATAGCTCATGCAGTTAGCACAGTTAGTCGGTTCCTTTCAAATCCCGGTAAAGAGCATTGGGATGTAGTGAAGTGGATAATGAGATATTTACGAGGTTCCACTGATTTGAGACTTTGTTTTGGGTGTGATAAGTCTATCCTTGCTGGATTCACAGATTTAGATATGACAGGTAACATTGACTCCAGAAAGTCTACTTCAGGTTATGTGATTACTCTTGTAGGGGGAGCAGTGAGTTGGCAATCTCGATTGCAGAAGTGTGTTGCATTGTCCACTACAGAGGCAGAGTTTATTGTAATAACTGAAACGTCTAAAGAGTTGTTTTGGATGAAAAGGTTTATGAAGGAACTTGGTTTTCAACAATCAAATTATGTGTTGTATTGTGATAGCTAGAGTGTCATCCATCTTGGTAAAAATCCAACTTTTCATACTAAGTCAAAACATATTAACATGCGGTATCATTGGATACGAGATGTTCTTGATTCTAAATAGTTGGCACTTGAAAAAATTCATACAGATAATAATGTTGCTGATATGATGACAAAAGCATTATCAAGATGAAAATTTGAGTTGTGTTGTACATTGGTTGGGATGGCCAATATTTCCATATAGTCGGGAGGGGGAGAATTGTTGGGTCTATTGGTCCCTTCTTACGTGGATAAATAACCTAAATGTTTTGAGGTCATAATTCAAAATAATTAAAGTGGGTATAAATACCCCTTTGGTTGAAAAATAAAAAAAAAAATAATAATGAAACCTAAAAGAAAGTGAGGAGAGAGTTGTCGGCCGTGAGAACAAAGGAAAAAAAAAAAGTCAGAAAACCTAAATGAGGTAAGAGCCGTTGGCCGAGGGAAAAGAAAGGAAAAAAAAGAGGGGCTGCCGAAAGGAAGAGAAAAAAAAAGGTAGATTCTTTGATCTTACATTTGGAAGGAATATTGGTGTCCGATCAACTTGAAACTTGGATGGTTGATAGAGGGCATTTAGTTCTTATTTCTGAATGGTGGAGATTGGGTTTCGAGCACTGTAAATCCTACTTCTCTTCAGTTTTCGTAGGTCTATACTCTGGGCAATTTTCTATGTGCAGTTTTGATCAACCATATAATTGAAAGATTGTTTGTGGTCCGATCGATCTGATTTTTGGTCAGTAGTTGGAGGACACATAGATATTATTTGTGAACGGTTGGATTGGGTTTCTGTGAACTGCAAGGGCAGGTTTTCGATTCGAACCGAAGTCTCTCAATTCTGGTAACTCTCTGTTCTCTCATCTGTGGCAGTTTTGATCAACCATGTAATTGAAAGATTGTTTGTGGTCGGATCGAGCTGATTTTTGGTCAGTAGTTGGAGGACACATAGATCTTGTTTGTGGACGGTTGGATTGGATATCTGTGAACTGCAAGGGCAGGTTTTCCATTCGAGCCAAAGCCTCTCAATTCTGGTAACTCTCTGCTCTCTCATCTGTGGCAGAATTGGTAAACCGTGTGGATGATTATTGATCTATGGTCCGATTGAGCTGAAATTTGGACAGCTGGTAGGGGACATCTGGAGGTTCATCTTGAAAGGTTGGATTACTGTCTTGAGGTCTACTTGTTGAGTTGTAGTTGACAGCACATAGTTGGTCTGTCTTACTTGACTTATTAATTTGTTTGATGTAATTGAGGTTGTATACCTCTATTGTACTCACTTAATTATAGTGGAGCTGACCTCTGGTTCAAAGTGTCCGTGGTTTTTCCTCTTTTTTAGATTTGAAGGGGTTTTCCACGTAAAATTAGTGTGTTTTCTTGCGTGGTTTATTTGCATTGCCATTTTTGTTATTCAATCATCTCCTCATAGGTTCAAGCAAGCGGGAGAAGTTGTTTTTTGGGCTATTTATACTCAGCTGCGCCGCCCCTTCTCCCATCAATTATGTGCAGAGGGACTTTCCTCCTTGATGAAATCAGGGCAGCTGTTGAGTTATAAGTAAGAATTTCTCCTACATAGAAGACAAAATAGGAAAATAAGTAACATACATACGAGGTTAAAGACCCATAACTCAAGCCTTAATATTTAGTGTAAGAAGTGGTGTAAAATGACATAATAGATGTTGCTTATTATTTTTCACACAACGGATGCAAGCCGGCTTCCATTGATGAAGCTAAACTCACACTTATAGGGGTACCCGCAATAACTCATTTATTTTTTGTTGATGACAGTTCAATGTTCACCAAAGCTTCCATACCAGAATGCCAACAACTTCCACGCACTCTATCCCGATACGAGGAAGCGTCATGACAAAAGATAAATTTGGAGAAGACTGAACTCTCTTTCAGTTTCAATGTGCGAGAAGTTGATAAAAATGCAATTGCTTATTGCTTAGGAGTCGCGGCCATAGAGAGTCAGCAACAATATTTGGGATAACAATCTTGATGGACAATTGTCTTCCATGAACATGTAAAAAGCAAGCAAATGTTGTTGCCCATGCCTTGGCTAAAGTAGCCTTCCATGAACTTGGTGAAGTTGTTTTTGTGTTTTACTAAAAAGGGATTTACACTTAAAAATTGAAATTGTGCAACAACAATTGACAAGTAAGAATGTTTACCTCAAGATAACAATCTTGATGGACAATCGTCTTGACTGTTTATATTTACCAAAATCTCACATGAGATGTTTGCCTGTTTTAGAACTGCAAAATGAAAACATTGTACAATTAATTTACGATCACAAAACAATAAAGTTCACATTAATCTGCATAGTTATGAGGCTTGGGCATTAGTTACATATAATTCATTTGTAAATCTAACAGAAATAAATAGAAATTAACTATTAAGCAAACTGTAGATCTTGCCAACTTCTGGGGAGAAGCAATTGTTAAACTGAACGTGAGACACAGGCAAGCTCATCACTTCATCAAACCCTCGTGGCCCACCACCAAACCCTTTTTTTTTTTAACAAGTAAAATGTTATATTATAGTAATTGTGTATTTATGTATTTTTTATAACCATCTTCCCATACATAAGCTGGTAAAGGATAGGATATACATAACTTCATCTTGTTTTTACACAAAAATTATTTCTATAATTCAAATCCTTAATTTTCATGTTGCAATGGAGTCATGATGCGAAAAACCCCAAAAAAATGTGGCTTAGGGGCCCAACGCACACAATGAATCAAAGAACAACCAGGAAAGTTAAATCAGAGTTTAATAACACAAACCCTAGACCCAATATTCGAAGGAACATGAACCTAGGGTATTCAAGATGGATATGGACGCCACACTCCAGAAAAGGAAGGAATTGGGAGTGATAAGTCGATTTGAACGCCACAAGAAGAATTACCTCTTGATAAGTTCTTTAGTTCTTAAAAGAACCGAGGGAGAAAAACCCTTGCTTTGTATTTCACTCAAAGTTGTCTGAATTCCAAAGCTTACAAGGGGTGCCTATTTATAAGTTTAGATAGCAATCCTAAAGAGGCAAAATTCCTATTTAGGAGAAATCTCTATTTTGGAGGAATTTTGGACTAATTGCAGCACATACAATGAACTGCTATTTAGGAGTGATGCTATTACTTAGTTTGACCTATTAAGTATTCCAATTATATTAACTAGGCCTGGACTCTCTTTTAAAACTTGAATTCGAACCATTTGAAACTTGGTTGGCCTGAATGTCCTGAATCAGCCCATTCAGTGCTTCTTTAATCTTTTTGGCTCTAGCTCATGTTATTGGGCCTTCTAGAATGTGCAATGGACCTCTTGCATCCATTGAAGCTCTAGCTTATGTTATTGGGCCTTCTAGAATGTGCAATGGACCTCTTGCATCAATTGAAGTTCTAGCTCGTGTTATTGGGCCTTCTAGAATGTGCGATAGACCTCTTGGATTTATTGAAGCCTTCCACCCATTATCTGTACGGTTCTCATCATTCCCCCTTTCCTCAAAAGGATTCGTCCTCGAATCATCACCTTGTTTATACTTGATGATGTAGGGAAAGGTCTGAATGAATTTGATCCACTTGGCATGTCTTTTGTTCAACTTTCCTTGTACAAGTAAGAGAGGAACTACATAAGGACTCATGCTTTTCCTTACATACCTTATTGAAATAAGTTCCTCAACCTGCCTTTGAAACTGCCTTGTCTCCTTTGGATTACTCTTATATGTTGGCCGATTTTGGATGGATGCACCAAGGATGAAATCAATTTGATGCTCAATTCCTCTCTTAGGTGGTAATCCACTTGGGTCATTGTCATGGAATACACCTTCAAATTCTTGCAATAGAACAACAACAACACTAGGCAAAGATGGCTCAAACTTGTTAGTGTTAAAATAAGCCACTTTATACAAAAGTATGATCATAGGTTGTTTGGCAAAAATTGCTCTTTGTACATCACTTTCTTTTGCATAGAAACTTTCTGTTTTCTTCTCTTTCTCTTGTGTTCTCATGTTTTCTCCTCTCTTTTCTCTTTTTTCCATCTCTCTTTTCTGTTCACTCTTAATTTTAATCCTTAATTGATCCTCATAAGCTTGTTGAGGTGATAATGGTACAAGAGTGACGGGTTTATCATTCATTACAAAGGAATATCGATTCTTGAATCCATCATGCATAACTCGTCTGTCAAATTGCCATGGCCTTCCTAATAGAATATGGCCTGCTTGCATAGGTACAACATCACATAAAACTTCATCGTGATACCTTCCAATAGAAAATGACACGAGCACTTGCTTATCTACTTTAACTTCACCACTCTCATTCAACCATTGAAGCTTATATGGTTTAGGATGCTTCATAGTAGGTAAATTCAACTTCTTAACCATAGTTGTGCTAGCAACATTAGTGCAACTTCCACCATCAATAATCATACTACATACCTTATCTTTGATGAGACACCTCGTTTGAAAGATGTTATCTCATTGCACCTCATTTTCTTCCTTTACTTGCACATTCAATGCTTGCCTTGTAACGAGAGCTACTCCATTAACCGGATACTCCTCTCCATCACTTTCACCCCTTGTTGATGGCACAGAATCATCATCTTCATGGTCATAAGCACGTTTCAATTGCCTTCTTGCTTTAGGAGCCTCATATTCTTTGTACCTCCTTTGCAACTCTGACATTGTATTAGCTTGCTCCTCCATCATCTCTCTCATATCATCAAATCTGGTATTCATGTACTCAAATTGTTGTTGCATAGCTTTGATCATGAAGGACATGTCAACAGCTCCCTCCTAAGTAGCACCTTTGTCTTTCGAAGACATATTATTATTTTTATTTTTTTCTAATTTAGAGCCAACTAATTTAGAGCCGGGCTCTGATACCAACTGAAGCGGAAAACCCCAAAAAGATGTGGCTTAGGGACCCAACACACACAATGAATCAAAGAACAACTAGGAAAGCTAAATCAGAGTTTAATAACACAAACCCTAAACCCAATATTTGAAGGAACACGAACTTAGGGTATTCAAGATGGATATAGACGCCACACTCCAGAAAAGGAAGGAATTGGGAGTGATAAGTCGATTTGAATGCCACAAGAAGAATTACCTTTTGATAAGTTCTTTAGTTCTTAAAAGAACCAAGGGAGAAAAACCCTTGCTTTGTATTTCACTCAAAGTTGTCTGAATTCCAAAGTTTACAAGGGGTGCCTATTTATAGGCTTAGATAGCAATCCTAAAGAGGCAAAATTCCTATTTAGGAGAAATCTCTATTTTGGAGGAATTTTGGACTAATTGCAGCATATACAATGAACTACTATTTAGGAGTAATGCTATTACTTAGTTTGACCTATTAAGTATTCCAATTATATTAACTAGGCCTGAACTCTCTTTTAAAACTTGAATTCAAACTATTTGAAGCTTGGTTGGCCTGAATGTCCTGAATCAGCCTATTCAGTGCTTCTTTAATCTTTTTGGCTCTAACTCGTGTTACTGGGCCTTCTGGAATGTGCAATGGATCTCTTGCATCCATTGAAGCTCTAGCTCGTGTTATTGGGCCTTCTGGAATGTGCAATGGACCTCTTGCATCAATTGAAGTTCTAGCTCGTGTTATTGGACCTTCTAGAATGTGCGATGGATCTCTTGGATCTATTGAATCCTTCCACCCATCATCTGTACGGTTCTCATCAAGTCATTATACCATTATTTCAATGCCCGTTTGTGTACTCCTCTACAATGTCAGTGATCATGCGCAAAAACATCATCAGAAGTTTAAGATTGTGAATCAACTTAAAATATGTCTCGAACTTTTGGGCAAATTCCTTGTTGCCTGATCAACAACTAATCCCTACTTTTTCGAGTGAAGTAGAAGTTTAAACTAAAGTTTTGGCAAATTCCTTGTTGGTCTCAAAGGAGCTTTTAAAAAACTATTCAACTAAAAGTTTAAGCTGAGATATTTAAAAGCAAAAAATGAAGGTAACTAGATTTGAACTCAAGAACTCCTACCATGTCGAAAGTGTCAAATTTTAAGTGAGACCCCATTACAGATTAGACATTAAATTCTAACGTGAGCAAACAACTTGCGGTTATGACAACTAAAAAAGAATACACGGTGATCTTAAACTTTCACATAAAATTGCAATAATATAATTTGAACATGAAATATCCATTCCCACAAATATGCAACATTAGAGAAATATAAGTATCAGAGCAGACGCCAAACAAGGGGAACATAAAGACAGAAGTGGGGTTATCTAGTTTAGGCTATTGCTTTACTAAACACAAAAGTGCAATTTATCAACCACCAATCTATAAAGCCCACGCATCAATAACACTAAAGTCCTCCATAATTTCCAACTTCACAGAAATATCAAGTTCTTTTTATCTATTGAACCATCGAAGTGAAGCGTAGTTTTCCACGGTCAAACCCAGAACGGTTGCAATAGTCTACCTTAGATCCTTCAGAGGTGTGCTTCGATCAAGCCAGCAGCAGATGTCGTCTTTGAACTGAGACTGTACCTTCAGAATTATTTCGGGGCTCTGTGCCGTCTTTGTTTTGAGAAAGAGAAATGATAGGTGCGAGAACTGTAGCAAACTCCATTGATTTTCCAATGCTTGAATTGTCATTTTCCTTGGCGAAGGCAGGGTCTTTATACATTAAACTGAGAATGCATCTCTTTGGAAACATAGAACGTCTGGCTTCCTTGTTAAGTGGGCTGTTCATGCAAAGGACCAAAATCCTATTCGTAAATGTTACTAATTGCAGTCCCCTCAGTGTCACCATTATCCTAGGTACTTGTGAGGGTCTGAAAAAACATCTAATGTATCTTGAGTTTTTTGTGTGGAACTCCTAACATTCAATTTATAATAGAGTAATCTTTATACCAACTTACCAAGACTCACCTTTCCACCATTGTCGTGGTTGTGGGTTCTATTTTGACTTCCATATATTATGAGTTCAAAATTACGTACTTAGGGAAAGTAAGGGAGCAACCGGTTGCTTTGCCCCCTTTTTTTTTTCTTTTTGGGTTTAATTGTATTAAAAATATTTCAATTACACTCCAAATGAAGAATATGAATTTATTTTTATCAATTAAAAATTTAAATTTTTCTATATATTAAAATTATATTATAATAAAAAAATTATATTTGAAGTTTTAATTTTGAATACCTAATTATTTAAGATTTTATAATTAAATATAAATATTTTAAATTTTAATACAAATAAAATTGTCTTTAAATCAGAGAAATTGTATTTAAATTTTTTATTTTGAATATCTAATTACTCAAATTTTTAATTTTGTGAAAGGGAAGACCCACCACGGTGGCTTGCTACTGGGGTCCTCAAGCGTCGCCCATGCATTGCACTGCTGTAAGGGCCTGGCGCACCCCACCAAGTCTAGTTTATAAGCCTTGGGCTTTAATCTGTCGAACTAGATGTTATTAAGAACCTCCAGGGTTTGTTTATGGCATGTTACGTTTCATTATGACATTCTAAAGATGTTGGAAGTGTCTTTCCACAACATAAGTTGGATTGTAATAAGCAACAAATTTAATGAGCAGGCCCACCCTGGAACCAAAAAAGGGGGCTATATTGGATTGTTGTAATCAATGACAAATAAAAGTATAGAAATTTTACTATATATGTATATATTTTTTTTCTCTAATTGTCCCATCGTAATTGCTAAGATTTTGTTTTTTTCTTTTTGGTGAACAACGTGAACAACAATTTCATTCCTTGCAAATCATGTCTCCACCATTAAGCCTCGAAGGAAACATTATAAGTTCCATCATTCAACACCGGGACTAAAATATAAACTATATTAGAAGGGCAACTAATTTAAGCTAATAAGAACAGAACCACCAACATTTTAGAAGATGCAATCTGGACAAAATGTTTTTTCTTAGTCTTGAAAGTTTTATTAGAGATTTATCAAAATAATTTTCAAAAATTGCATTTTCCTTATGCAAATTATTACAAAACATAACAGATAGATCTTCTAGTTCATGGAAAGAAAACAAAAAGAAAAACATAAATTTGGCTTATGGTAATTGTTATTATCCTTGCTCCTAACAATAAAAACAATCTTGGAATTATTTACCATAATTTTTGATCGTTCCTCTAAATGTAATGACCATAGTTAGAGATAGGTGTGTCTATATAATCCATTTTTAAAAATAATATATTGCACCAAAATAAAATATATATTATTTTATAAAAACGTATTACATTATACAAAATAAACTGTATTTTTTCAATTACAACATAATTATTCATTATTGTTAATGGATCTAACCAAAAATTGTTATTGTATCATAATTATAACCATAATGGTTAATTAGCAAAGGCATCACTGACTTTTAATTTTAGCAAATCGTGGTGATTATTATACAGGCATGACACTCATACACATAAAAGATTATTTGTGGATAAAAAGGCAACAAGTCTGAAGTTCCCAACTTCACCCTAGGATCTACTAGTTTGTGATACTGAGAAGGTGGGTGAATCAGTATCACCACAATTTGCAATTTGCAGGTAAGTGAACAACTTCAATCTCTTCTTAAAAGCGAACTCTTTCTCAGATTCGACTAAGGTAGATCTATTGCTACCTACTAATCACAATAGTCCCCAAAGTTACCTTTCAGACACCTTACCTAATAGACAATTCGAATGTTCTTGTTTAGGTCTTCGTTAGGTTATGGGTTGGTTGATATTTTAGCTGCGTTCACAACTCAATTCAAAACACAGAACGTAAAGCAAATTAAGGACACACGAGATTTACGTGGTTCCGTCAACGTGACGTACATCCACGGTGGTAGGGACTCTTCTTTACCAAGACTATCCACTATACTTGAGAATTCCAGTTACAATGGATGTCTTAATCTTCTGCTCCATTCACTATTGCAATTATTAAGTAAGTACAATACAAAGAGTGTCACTTATTGTGTCTATCCTTCTTCTAGCTTGTCTTGCCTCTGTTGAATTGAAAGGCTACTTCACTACCGCTTAGAAGTTCACCGCAACGCTCTTTAACCTCTCCTGAAGAAATCTGGAAATACGTTGAGTTCTTTCCGATGCTTTGCCGAATTCTTTCTCTAGGTTGTTTCACACAGCTCCTGTTTTCACCGTCTCACGGTCTCACCCGTCTCCTATTTCACGGTCTTACAGTTTCACGACCTGTCCTCACGTTTCTGGTTTGTCACGTCATTGCACGTTCTAGTCTCACGTTGTCTCCTGACGTATACCCACGCTTCTGGTCTGCCATTTCACGTCTTTGGGCTTGCCTCATGCTATCTGGTTTTTCTGGTTCACGTCTTTCGGCCTGCCTCACGCTTTTGGTCTGCTGTCTTCTCTTCCGGGTGGTCTCATGGATACCAGGTCTGCTGTCTTCTTTTCTGGGTGATCTCACGAATACCAGGTCTGCTGTCTTCTCTTCCTGGTGGTCTCATAGATACCAAGTCTACTGTCTTCTCTTCCAGGTAGTCTGTTTCTTATTTCTCCTCTTGCTGGTTGTGCATTTCTGGTTTGCTTGCAAGACGTATTTCTGGTTTCCTTGCAGGAGGTTGCATGTTCTGGTTTGCTCTCTCGGTGGTGACATTTCTGGTTTGCTTTCCCGGTGGTGTCGTTTCTGATCTCTTGCCGTTCTGCTCTCTTTTCGGCTGTCTCCTCTCGACCTCTGTTCTTCGTTCAGCCCCCCTTTGGCCGTCTCCTCTTTTTCTCCCTTTTTTTTTTTGCTGACGGTAGGGTTCCCTTTTGGTATATTATTTTCTCTTCTTTTTGGCCGGTTGTTGTAGGGTTGCTGTTTATTCAATTTTGTTGGCCTCCCTTTTTTGTTTTGTCTTCCAAGGCCTTTATATACTCTCTTTCATAAAACCCTAATAGGGCTTACGTGGCAAATTTACGTTCTTGCCCTTACACGGCATATTTACTTTCTTGCCCTTCCATGTGGCTTTACTTTCTTGCACATTTAACCCTAGTTGACAACAATTACAACCCATACAAGGCTGTGGGAACAACAAAGTCCTAAAAGGAAGAAAAAATGAAATCTAAAGAAACAATTCATTAAGGGATTTGTTACATGCAACTGAATTAAGAGAACAAATTGATGAGGAATAATTTTGACACTTTCTCTAAAATTTTGTGGACGATATAGAAGTAGGCTTTTATAATTTTTTCCTTCTCTTCGGTTCTCGTGGTCTCTTTTCCTGAGAGAATAAATAGGTAAGGTGTTCATGTCTTGCATTTGTATTTTTCCTCCTGATTTGGGGAAGAAAATTAATCTTGTAAGAAGAGCTAGTTATGGTAAATCAACTCTCACATACACATTTGAATTGTGGAAAATGCAACTAGCCATTCTTTGAATGATGACACGATTATTTGGTCAATTGGACTGCATGATTTGTTACTCTAAACCAGGGATTATTCCTTAAGATCCAATTATGTATGAAGGGATAGTAGGAAGCAACTTGAACCACTTGAAGGGTACACAAATTGTTGGACTCCAAAGATCTTTTAGTCTAGGTCATGTCTTAGCCATTTAGTCCATAGAATTGAAATTGGGTGCTAAAATAAACTTTCTCTTCAACTAGTCCTAAAGAGTTAAAAGAATCAGTAGGTGTAATTCCACCCTCACTCTTCACCTTCTTATTCTTCTCTTCCTCCTCCTACTCCTCCTTCTCCTACTCCTTCTCATTCTTTTTTGTACTCTTATCCTTTTCACTCGGAAGCTATTAATAAGCTTCCATTTGCTCACTTATTCGATTGTGTTTTCTATATTCAGTTGGTCCTTAACTAATGGAAGGATGTGGATAGTTTTAGGTCTTTAAGCTTCACCTTTGGTTGTTCTCTCATTTTAGTTAACCCCTTCATTGTCCTTTTCTTTGTCTCTCCCATGATCTTTACAACTCTACTCTCATAAAGAGAGAATTGTGTTGCTGTAATTTGGAAACTACTTTCTTACTAATTGTCCTATCATAGATGGTGAATGAATTGGTGAACCTAAGATGGAATCATGAAATGAGAGTAAACATTACTGCTTATGGGAGGGTATGGCTTGTCATGGCCTAACCGTTCATGTTATTGGCATTGAACTCGATGATTCACCTCATTTGGTTCCAAATACTTTTACCAACCTTCAAGAATTAACTAATTTATTTCTATCTTATAATAATTTCAATAGTTAGTATCATTTTTAGTCTTTAAAGTCACATAACTTGATGGTTTGGCTTTTGAAAAATTAGAAAATAAGATCATTAATTACAGTTCAATTTAGATGAGGGCTATTATTAATAAAACTACACAATTAATAAAATAATTTTTTATTAATAAATAAAGACAAGTACCAAAATGTATAATAATAAAATATCACATTTTTAATTATAAATTTTGTTTTGTGTCCTATTTTTATGAATTGTGTGTAATGTGTCTAATAAAGTTATGTTCATGTAATCACTCCCTTATTTTAATTGGAAATACATGTTAGACATTTTTGGTTAGACTCATTATAAATAATTACTTAAAAAAATTATTAATAAATAATAGCATACATCATAAAGTATACTAATGAGATACTAGTTTTTTAATTATAAATTTTAGTTTATATGCTTTTAAAATTTTACTTTTTTAACTATAAGAATTAGCACAAGAATGTGCCAATTATAGGCCCCATTTAATAGAAAATAATATTTTGAATTCTTTTTTTTCATTTCAATTTTTTCATCTAAAATTATTAGATGTACAACTATAACAATAAAATATGTAACCAAAAATATAAAATGTGCAATGATTTTTAAAAATATCCAATAATTTTTGGTCACATATTGTTTTGTTTTAGTTACATATCTTATTATTTCAATTGCATATTTAGTAATTTTAAATTGAAAAAATTAAAATTTCAATAAAAAAATGAATTTAAAATATTATTTATTTATTCAATAAGACCTATAATTAGGGTATCCTCATGCTGATCCTTCATGTTATAGACTTTTTTCTTTTTACTAATTGGGCATAGTGTGTCTATGTAGTTGCTCACTTGTTTCAATAGAAAATACTTTTTGACACACTTTTTATTGTACTCATTTTAAACAATTAAAAAATAATTTTTTATTAATCAATTTTGGCACGTATTATAATGTATAACTTCAAAATATTACATTTTTAATTATAAAGTTTAATAGTGTGTTTTTTTCATACTAATTGTGTCTTAATTCTCACAAAAAGTGTATCTATATAGTTATTTTGTTATTTCAATGAGAAATATTTATTGGAACACACTTTTTGTTTAAGTCATTATACATAATTGATAAAATAATTTATATTATTAAATAATAACATGTACCACAATATATAATAATGAAATATCAATTTTTTAATTATAAATTTTGTATTGTGTCTTTCTTGAATAATTGCAAATATTTTCTTATAGAGAAGTGTATTTATTGCTCCATTATTTCAATGAAAAATACATATTAGACACACTTTTTGTTTGACTCATTATGCACAATTAATAAAATCAGTTTTTATTAATAAACAATAGCATGCATCATAATGAAATACTACCTTTTTGTATATGTCTATATTTTTTTAACTCATTATGTATCATGTGTCTGTGGGTGGCCAACAAGTAGATTGAGTTAATTTTGAATTGGATTATTTAGGGTTTTAAGTTATTTAGATATAGGCTTATTTAAATTTTAGGTCATTTAGATTTTAGATATCTAAAGTTTCAAATCATTTAGATTTTGGTTTTATTAGGTTTCAGATATCTTAAATTTCAAGTTATTTAGGTTTTGAATCATTTCAAATACATGTCATTTAAGTTTTGGTTATTTAGTTTTGAGTTGAATCATGTTATCAATCATTGACTTTAGAGTTAATGCAAATTGGATTGGTTCAAATTTCTTACGAGTTAAGTTAAATTATTGAAATTAAGTCAATTTTATTGCTTCCATTTGTGAGCATTTCCACTTTATTACTATACTAATATAATAAAATTTCCCTTTCTTACTATCAGAGGATAAGAAGTAATTTTTAGTATAACTAGATTATTATTTATATACAAATTTAAAGAATTAAATAGTGAAATAAGTTCTTTTAGAGTAAATAATGTGTGATAGTTTATAAAAAAGAGGAAAAGGAAAATCTAAACTCAAAAGAGAAGTAAAAATATTGTGTTTATGAAATTAGACAAGCAAAGTATTATAGTATATTGAGAAGTGGAAAATAACAATTTGAATTCAAAAGATAAATAGAAATATTATGTGTTTAAAATGCGAAAATCAAATAAATACATACTACACAATTAGTTTTACAAATTTATTTTACTATAATGATTTTGATTAATAATAATATTATAAATTTTAAATTTTATCTCATATTTATCATTAAAAAATTTAAATTAAATAATAGATATTTGATATTTGTAAACTAGTGTTTATATGAATATAAAGAAAATAATTTTAAAAATAATTACTATTTATAAATAAAAATAAATCAAATAAAAAATTATTTTTGAATTAATAATACTTACAAATTTTAGTTATGATTAAAATAAATTAAAATTTCAAGTTGAATTTAGTTTAAACTAATTTGAATTGTTGTGAGTTTCAAGTTACTTAATCTCAAATTTTGGGTTATTTTGAATTCAGATAATTTCAAATTTGAATTATTCAAGTTTTAGGCCATTTAAGATTTGAATTATTTAGGTTTCAATTTACTTTGGATATAAGTTATTCAAATTTGAGGTCTTTTTGATTTTAAGTCAAGTTTAATTATGAATTATTGGCTTTTTCAATCAAAGCAAATTGAGTTGAATTGGTTTCAAGAGTTTTAAGTCTAGTTACTCATAGTGTGTTAACTTTTGCCACCTTTACTTATATTTAACAAAAGATGTGTCCATGTGGTCACTTACTTATTTTAATGGGAAATAGTTGTTAGATACACTCGTTATTAGATTCATTAGAAAAAATTAATAAAATCATCATTTATTTTTAAATAATTGCATATAGCACAATTAATAACAATGAAAGATAACTATTTTACCATAAATTTTATTTTTGTGTTTTTTTTTGTTTTTTTTTTACTAATTGTGTATAGTGTGTCTTAAAAAGGATGTGTCCATATAATTTTTCTCTTATTTTGATAAAAAATTGTTGGATACACTTTTAGTTAAACTCATCATATAGAATTAATAAACTAATCTTTTATTAATAAACTCATCATATAGAGCGAATGACCAATTTTATACTAATTATGTATGGAATATCTAACAACAAAAGTTTCCATACAATTGCTCCCTTTTTTTTAATGAAAATTATTTGTTAAACATACTTTTTATTACATTCAATATAAATAATTAATAAAATAATTTTTATTAATAAATAATAAAATGCATAACAATTTAGAAATTGATATATCACTTTTTTAACTATAAATTTTTGTTTGTGCAACTATTTTTAACTAATTTTGGATATTGTGTTTAATAAAAGGTGTGTACATGTTGTGACCCACTTATTTCAATTAAGATTACTTGTTAGACATACTTTTTTTTGGACTAATGATACATAGTTAATAAAATAATTTTTTTATTAATAAACAATGGCATAAATCATTATGTATAATAGTAAAATATTATATCTTTAATTATTAATTTTGCATAATATGTCTTATTTTAATAATTGCATATAATGTTTGATAAAAAGTGTATTTATATAATTACTCCATTATTTCAAAGAATACTATTTGTTAGACACAATTTTTTGTTTGACTCATTATACATAATTAATAAAATTATTTTTATTAATAAACAATTACACGTACAATAAAATATTATTTTTTAATAAAATATATAAAAATTATTGTAAATTTTATAATTATATTCTAAATTTTTACATTTTTATTTGAATTGTATACTTTTTAAATTCATTTCAAATTTGTCATTTCTAGATGAAAAATAGTTAAAACTATTAAAAATTGTATATTAATTAAAAGAAATCATTAATAACTTAATTGCTTTCCTAAAAAAAAAGGATCAATTTGAAATAAATTTAAAAATATAAAGTCAAATGGAAATATAAAAAAGTTAACTATTTAATTGTACATGTTTATAAAGATTTAAAACTAATATTTTTTATATTCATTTACTAACTATAAATTTTGGTTTATATGCTCTTTTTTTTTACTCATTGTGTATTGTGTGTAACAAAACTTGTATCTTTATGTTTGCTTACTTATTTGAATGAAGAATAGTTGTTAGACACACTTGTCATTAGACTCATCATAGAAAATTTATAAACTAATCTTTTATTTATAAACAATGTCATTTACTTAAATGTCAATACCACTTTTTAAACTATAATTTTGATTTGTGTTTAGTTTTTCATTTTTTTACTAATTGTATATAATATGTTTGAGAAAAGGTCTATCCATATAATTGCTCTCTTATTTCAATAGAGAATAGTTGTTTGACACACTTTTTATTCAACTCATCATACAAAATTAGTAAAATAATCTTCTATTAATAAATAATAGAAAGTACCACAACATATAATTGTAAAAGACCACTTTTAACAATTAAATTTTGTTTGTGTTTCCTTTTTTACTAATTGTGCATTGTTTTTGTATTAAAAATGTGCATGTAATTTTCCCTTATTTCAATTCATGAAATGGTTTGGCAAAATATACTAACATGCATCTAAAGTAGTTGAATCAAATAGTGAACTTCACTTCCAAAAGAAAGAAGTTATTTATATAATAAGTNTTTATGTGGTTTTTTTTTACTCATTGTGTATTGTGTGTAACAAAAGGTGTCTCTCTATGTTTGCTTACTTATTTGAATGAAGAATAGTTGTTAAACACACTTGTCATTAGACTCATCATAAAATTTATAAATTGATCTTTTATTTATAAACAATGTCATTTACATCAATGTCAATACCACTTTTAAACTATAATTTTGATTTGTGATTTTGTTTTTTTACTAATTGTATATAATGTGTTTGAGAAAAGGTCTATTCATATAATTGCTCTATTATTTCAATAGAGAATAGTTGTTTGACACACTTTTTGTTGGACTCATCATACAAAATTAATAAATAATCTTCTATTAATAAATAATAGAAAGTACCACAACATATAATAGTAAAATACCACTTTTAACAATTGAATTTGTTTGTGTTTCTTTTTTTACTAATTGTGTATAGTTTTTTTTTATTAAAAAATGTCCATTTAATTTTCCCTTATTTCACTTCATGAATGGTTTGGCAAAATATACTAACATACATCTAAGTAGTTGAATCAAATGGTGAACTTCACTTCCAAAAAGAAAGAAGTTATTTGTATAATAAGTTCTACGGGCCAAATTTCTTTGCCCAATTATGAAATCAAAAACTATCAAATATTTGTCATTAGTAGTCTCCTTTTATGCAATAACTAGTGTGCAGCACTTTTTCCTATCATAGTTTGAATTGATGTCACATCTTGTTGTGTCCTTCAATGTTGGCAATACAAGGATGCACCCCATCATTAGAATTTTTTGAGTTAATGAGAGAAATACACATCATAGGTCAAAGATTGATAATTAGTTGCCTAGCCAAAATGCCATTAAGCCTATGAAGCTTGAGGGAGTCAAAGATTGAATCCCTTACCTCCTAAAACTTCCACATTAAGTTATATTTAATTAGGGTAGAATTCATCCTTTCTAAGATATCTCCAAACTTACATAATCTCCTTCCTCTAATAACTAGGAGTTATCAACTAAATATTTCACACTTCAGAAAAAAAAACAAAGGTCAATAAGAACCATGTTTAATAATCCTCTTTCAAAAGACGAGCACGATCTTTCTTATTAGTGGACAATTTATAAATATCAACTAACTATTACACATTTTAAAATAAATACATAAAAGTCAATGTAGAAAATATTCAATACCCTCTTTCAAAAGACAAGCACCATCTTTTTTATTAGTAGATAATTTATAGCTTAATTTGTAACTGATGTATTTTATACCAATTTGCATACAATAATTCTAGCATGAGCAAAAATTTGGTAAAATAACATTTCCCAAGGTCTTCCACCCTATTACATAGAAACATACACTCTCTCAATGCACTTATTCACAAAAGTAAAATTTTAGAAAGAACTAAATTGAAAGCAACAAAAATAAAGAAGGTAAATAAAATATATAATGCAACAATAATTGAGAAGTACATTATATATGTATGAGAAAGAGATGTGATATATGTGGGAAAGAGAGACATAAGGTGGGTAAAATGCTATACGGTAAAGCCAATCTTTGGTGAGTCTGAATCTTCTCCTTTTTATTGGAATTTTTTTTTTGTAACTTTTATCATTCTAGGAAGAAAACTGAAAGACAAATAATTAAAAAAAAAGAAGGAAAAGTTGACTGGAAAGAAACAAAATCATGGCAATGCCCATTTTTCGTTTAATTCAATAAAAGAATTCAGGGAAAAAAATATTAATTTTAAAATAATGGTATTCTTTTTCTTGTTTTTCTACTTGTTTCCTACCAAAAGTAGTATGAAAAATTTTCCTCCTCTTTCCATCATCAAATCGTGTAATTTAATCTAAAGAAAATATCAATAATTTATACAAGGAAAAATATTAATAATTTATAAAGATTGATTTGGGTTTACATTTTGATGTATAATTCAATGTTTGTTCTATATAAAATCAATAACCATACTTACTTATTTGAGACTATTATCTCTTTGACAAAAAAGATATATATGTCTATAATTTAAATAAATTAACTTTTCTTTTCAAATATAATTTGATAAAATACATTTAAAATGTATAAATAGAATTATAGATTACAATTTAGTCTAATTACAAAATTTCCAAAAATCATATCTAAAACTCTGAAACATAATTAATAAAAATCACATGTAAAAAATATATGTAAATGTACAAATATAATAGCATACGTTTTTAATGGTCCAAGCAAACCTTGTTGTGAAGCATTGGCCAAGGTGGCAACCCAAGCTATGAGTGTAGCAAAAGTCAAGATCTTATGTGATTGCTCTACTGTAGAGATTTACTTCCCATCTTTGAGCCTTCAAGAATACTTACCTTGCCCCAAATATGCAAGGTTTGCTTCATCTATGAAGGAGAAGGATGAAAAAGTTAGGCAGAAGATAAAAAGTGGAGAAGATGAAGGATCATGAGTTGAAGGACAACTTTACGATGAGTTACTTCGAAAGGTGTCACAACCTTCTTCTCCATTTTTTTTTTTTTTGCTTGCTTGAAGGTTTATATACCTCACTTTATCCCACAACTTATTATTTATTTATAGAATGTGAATTGAATTCAGCATATATTTTTTTTTTCTTTTTTTAGTTGTATTTACCATTCCTTTTCCATTTTTTTCTTCTTCATTCTTGCCAATTGGTTATAGTGTCTCTAAATGAAAGGGAAAAGAAATCCTTTATTTAGTGTCTAAAGAGCGAATATTTGGAAATGATTTTCCTTCCCATTTTATCTTTTCTGACTTAAAGTTTCAATTTTGAACTTTTCTCTTTTCTTAAGATACATTGATTGTGCTTTGCACTACCTCAGCTTGTTAATTTTCCTTGAATTATAAGATGTTATTATACCATGCAATAAATGCTTAATGCTTATCCTTATGAACTTTGGGAACAACCAAAGGAGTTTATTTGGTTGACAAGTTAAAAGTTAGAGAAATGATTCTTTTTATATAATTTTGTTTCCATTTCTTATTCTTGGTTAGGTATTTGTCACATTTAAGGGTATTTTCAACATAGATTTGATTTTCAATATAAATCATGTTTGACAATACTATGAGATAAAGTGGTGTAAACAAGAATATTAAAACTGAAAATTATGTTACCCAAAGTTACAAGTTGTTAGATAATAATGGTAACAATAAGGTGAAGAAAATCCAAAAGAATTCTTAATGTTTAGTAAAATTGCTGTTAAAATAATTATTAGCATGTAAAATGATTATAAAAGAAGTGATTAATAATTTATTTTATTCTTACTAACTTTATTACTAATTTCTTATTTCAATTTATGAATTAAATATTAAACCTTACCTATGACTTATACGATTCATTTTCTATATTGTACTATTTTATTAAAAAATAAAAATATTAATTTAATTGACTATAATAAAAGTAATTTATTTGAACTAATAATTAATTGAGAAAATAACATAAAAAATAAATATTATATTTATCAAATATAAAAAATATACTTTTTAAAAAAAAATTCTAATTCATCAAACTAGAAGTAATTTGCTCACAAAGAAAAATAATTTATGTCATTTTACCATCTTTGAGGAATCCATCTTGTGAAATTCTGTCAACATAAAAAAAAATATCATGTGGTACAATATCAAGATGATGATAAAAAATTGGAACATTTATAAATTTTTGATGAACATTTCTATAATTAAGGTCATGAGGTTTGATAATATCTTTTGCAAAGTGATAAAACTATTGATAAGATTTTTGCAAAATTTTTGCTAACTGCTTCCCCCAAGAGCTAAAAATATTTGTCAATTGATCTATTGGATTCAACCATAGTAATTATGTTTAAAAAGATGCACACTTTCTCAATATAAGACATTCGCTACGAAGTCATTAACCCATAATTCTATCGTAGATTAATGCATAACTAAAGTAATGTTCCTTTATCTATTTTGAACATATTTAAACATCTTACCTCATTGTCTTATATTAATTCAATCACTTATTTTATCCCTATTTGATATAAGGTTATACAAGTTTTTTATTTTTGTGTATTTATGTATAATGATAGGTATGAATAGCACTAATGGTAGTCACTTCCAATAGTCGGAGTCTATCTTCATTGTTAGCATCATTATCATTGTATTCTCCATAAAGATTTTCATAATCATTAGTCATATCTATGAAAAAAAAAAAGAATATATCTATATTAATATGCAAAACACTAGATGTACCAAATGTTCCTTAGCTCGATAAAAAATAAATAAATGAAAAAAAATGATAACTACTAAATATATCTAATAATATGTAATGTCATGTACACCAAAATATGTTAGTAACTAGAGAAACTAACTTGTCTATTTAATCTAAGGCATCTATTGGGTTTTGTGCTACTTAATTTGATAATGCAACTAATACAACTTGGCTTATTGAGTCATCAATGCAAAATAAATATCTTTATTTCTACTCCCTTTGATTAAATCTTTGGCATCCATAAAAAGTTCACTATCTTCTTCAACATTTGTTACACTTACATTTACTTTTTTTTTTTTTTGAACTTTTCAACAATGAAGGTGAAAGAATTAAGGATATTTTTTTCTATTAAAATAAAAACACAATTTAGTGTTTGCCCTTTTTGTTTGGTGGTGGCTAAAAGCAACAAATTGTTGCTTTTCCAAAGCCTCCATTTCAGGAGGTGTGTGTGATTAAGTAAAGAAGAATAATGTTAAAACTCACCTTAATCTACTCTTCCCACCATGTCTTAATAACAAGAATTGTTCCTTTCATAGGATCCCATCTCAATCAGGTCTCGTTTATGTAGTTGTTTCCATTGCCTCTGATCCCTTTTTAGTACATTTTGTTTTTCAACCAATATTTGTTATACATACATTTACTTTTTTTTTATTTTTTTTCAAAGTCTTCAACAATGAAGGTGAAAGAATTAAGGATATTTTTTCTATTAAAATAAAAACACAATTTAGTTTTTGCCTTTTTTGTTTGGTGGTGGCTAAAAACCTCTATTTTAGGGCATGTGTGTGTTTGTAAAACACATTTTTTAAAAGTAAAACCAAACACTCTTTTAGTTATTTAGGTCCAAACTAGTTTTTACTCACCTTAATACAAGTTAAAATACACTACCAAAGAGGGTTATACTTGTAGATCCCATCTTTAATGATCTAATAGAAATTTTAGTGGATTGGATTTAAAAGAAATTAATAGAAAAAACATAGAATGTTTTTTTTGATAAGTCAAAAACAATCATATAACATTAAATTGATGAATTTGAAGTCATAAGTCTTGAAATGAAAATTTTTTGAGCCATATGGGGAAAAATTGTCCTTAAATAAAATTGATCATTGGTAAATGAGGCCATAATTAAAACAAACCATTTGTAAATGAATTCATAAATAAAGTCTATCATGTTGGCATAAAAGTGTCCTTTTAATAGCCTTTACACAAAGAGAGAACTTAAATAAGGAATGAAAAGTACCACCCAATGTAAGAGATTGGTGGTAATTTGGCATGTCTCTTTCCATATTGGTTCAAGTTTCAATCCCCTTAACAACATCCCCTTCAATTTTAAGGAAACTATAGAGATTTATAGTTAATGTACTATTAGATTTTGTATTTGATATATTATGGTGATGAGATCTATAGAAGAGTTGATTCATGGATGACTTCTAAGGATCCATTACGCATTCATGAAAGGCCAATGACATGTTCGAGGGCTAAAAAAATGAAAGAAGTACTAAATGGGCTGATTAAGGATATTCAGGCTAATCAAGTTGCAAATGGTGTGAATTCAAATTTGAAAGAGGGCCAAAACTTTATTAAAATGATTGGAATGATGGATGAGTCAGGGATAAGTAATAAAACCTACTTTTAAGTAGGAATTTGTTATAAAGTAAGAGTTTGTCATAAAATAAGAGTTTATAATAAAATAAAAGTGTTCTTATTTTTTAGGAATATATCATGGCCTCTAATTTTACAATTTTTAAGGTTGTTATTTCAACTTATAAATAGATTTGATTTCATTGTTAAAAGGTAGGCAATTATGTGAATTGAAAAATGAGAATTTTTTCTTTCTATTCTTTTAAGAACTAAAGAACTTATCAAGAACTAACTCGTTTTATGATGTTTAACTTGACATATTACTCTTAAATTCATTCGTTTCTAGAGTGTGACATCCATATCTTTCTTTATATTTTAGGTTCATGATCCTTTAAACATTAGGTCTAGGGTTTAAGGATTGAAATTTGATTTAACTTTCTTGGATTTTTACTCAATTTCCTCTACGTGTTAAGTCCTTAAGCCCCATCTTTTGGGGTTCACATCAATTGATATTAGAGTTTGGCTCCAACTCAAGTTTTCTTAATAAAATTTAAGTTTTTCTCTTGTTATTCTTCTTAGCAACATTTTATACCCTTTTGTTCTTCTAATCTATAAACCCTAGTTTATTTCTTCTTGTTCTTAAATTCACATAAATAAAAAAAAAAAACTAAAGAAAGAAGAAAAGAAGAAAGACAAAAAAGGAACAAAAGATTATAATTGATTTGTTCCTATTTGAGAAGTAAACCCTTGTTGCTTTCTAGTTCCTACAAGAATTCAATTTAATTATTCTCTTTTTATGTTTTGCAATTTAATCTTATTAATTTTTTCTAACCCACAACTTTTATTCATCATGCTTTTCTAAATGTCTTTGATTCTAATTTATTGGAATTAATTAGTCATAAAATGACTTTGATTGAGGTTTTTTAATTTAATAAAGAATTGAGAGAGAAAATTTAAGTGGTAAAAGGTAAGAGTATAAACACATATTAAAAAAAATCTTTAAAGAGTATAAACGTGAGGTGGTGTGACACTATTTTTGAGTGAAACACATAAAGGAGTGTTTTGTTGAAGTATCTTAGCCATTTTGTGTAGAATTAACACTATGTCTTCCAAAGACGAAGGTGGAGCCGAGAAGGAGGGTAGTGATGTGTCATTCATGATCAAATTTATGCAACTACAATTTAAGTGAATGAACATCAAATTTACTAATATAAGAGATATGATAAAGAAACAAGCCAATACAATAGCAAAATTGCCAAGGAGGTATAAGGGCTGTGAGGTTCCTAATACAAAAATGTATGAGAGAGAAGACTATGGCCATGTAAATAATGTAGAAGATAATGAATTTGATGATCTAACTACTTTGGTCAGAATTGTCAATAATAGAAATGGTTAAAGAGATCATAGGAGGTGAGACACCTATGATTGTAATTTTGGTAGCATTAAATGAAATTTCCTCTAGTATGATGAAAAAATGATCAACAAACCTATTTAAAATGGGAGAAAAAGGTTGAATTGGTCTTTAGTTGTTACAGTTGAATGTACTGATTATGCTATTATTTGCTAGGATTAACTTGTTTTGACTAAGAGAAGGAATCGTGAAATGTTTTCTAATACATGGGAGGAGATGAAGGCTATCATGACGAAAAGGTTTCATCCCTAATCACTATTATAGGGATTTGTACTAAAGTTTATAAGGGCTCACTTAAGGCACCAAGAGTGTGGAAGATTACCACAAGGAGATGGAAATTACCATGATTTAGGCTAATATGGAGGAGGATAGAGAAGTAATCATGGCTTGGTTCTTACAAGGGTTGAATAGAGATATTGTTAACATGGTTGAATGATAGTATTATGTGGAGTTAGAAGACATGGTGCACATGATAATGAAAGTTGAGAGGCAACTTAAATGAAAGGATTCTACATGAATTGGATAGAATTTGGGTTCCACATGATTTGAATAGAATTTGTGTTCCATTTCATCCTAAAAGCTAAATTGGAGTAAAAAGGAAGAGATGGCTTATTACAATCCTAAGGTTGAATGATATAAGAGTAAAGAAGTGAGCCATAATAGGTAAAAAAGTAATTTTAATTTCTAACCTAGTAAAAATAGAGATATTAAATGTTTTAAATGTCTAAGAAGGGGACATGTTGCATCTTAATGTTCTAGTAAGCATACCATGGTGTTATGGGATAATGGTGATATTGAGACTAAAAGTGAGTTTGAGATGACTCCATGCCATCATTAGATGATCCTAGTGATGGAGAGGAGCACCTAATTGAGAGAGATGTGTTAGTGACTAGACAAGTATTGAGCGTACAAACCAAGAAAGATGATGAAGTGCAAAGAGATAGTATCTTCTATACACAATGTCATAACAAAGATAAGGTATGTAGTATGATCACTGATGAGGGTAGTTGTACAAATATAGCTAGCACTACTTTAGTTGAAAAGTTTAATTTATTTACCATGAAACACCTTAGCTCATATAAGTTTTAATAATTAAATGAGTGTGGTGAAATTAAGGTAAATAAGTAGGGGTTAGTACTCTTTACTATTGGGAGATATACTAATAAGGTTTTGTGTGATGTTGTACCCTTGCAAGCTAGGTATATTTTGTTGGAAAGACCATGGCAATATGGTTAGCATGTCATACTTGATAAGTTTAAAAATAGGTATTCTTTTGTAATAAATGATAAACCTATTACTTTTATACTTTTAACACCTTAAAAGTTTATGAAAATTGATTAGGGATTACAAAAGAGAGAGAGAGAGGAGAAAAGAAATTAAGGCTGAGAGGGGAAAAGAGCAAAGAAAGGAGAGAAAAGAGATGATACCAAGTGAAAAGAAGAAAAAGAGCACAAGAAAAAAAATTAAGAGTTTATATACAAAAGAGAATGATGTTAAAAGAGTTTTCTATTCAACACAACTTATTGTTGTACTTTTGTACAAAGAGGCTTATTTTAGTATTGATGAGTTTAACTCTTCTTTACCTAGTGTTGTTGTTTCTCTTTTGTAAGAATTTGGTGGTGTTTTTTCCAAAGAACTAAGTGGTTTGCCACCTTTAAGGGAAATAAAATATCAAATTAAATTCATCCATGGTGCAACAATTCCAAATTGATTAAGCTATAAAAGTAATCTTAAGGAGACAAAGGAGTTTCAAAGGCAAGTTAATGAGCTTATGACAAAGGGATATGTGAGGAAGAGCATGTGTTAATGTATAGTTACAATATTGCTTGTATCCAAGAAAGATGAGACTTGGAGAATGTGCATTGATTGCAAAATAGCCAACAAAGTCACTAAAATGTGACCAATTGCTTATTTTAGTGAAAAACTAAGTGGAGCAGCTCTTAATATCCTACTTATGATAAGGACATGAATGCATTGGTATTAGATTTAAAGACATGGCAACACTACCTTTGGCCTAAAGAGTTTGTCATTCATACTAACTATGAATCCTAGAAATACTTGAAGGGTAAGGAATGTTGAACAGAAAACATGCCAAATAGGTTGAATTCATTGCAACCTTTCCTTGTGCTATCAAATATTAACAAGGAGAATGTGCTAGTTGATATATTATCTTGTAAGTATGCCTTTGTGTCTACACTTAATGCAAAATTATTTGGATTTGAATATATTTAAAATTTATATGTGAAAGATCCTAACTTTACAAATGTGTATAGCGTATGTGAGAAGTCGGCTTCTAGGAAATTTTGTAAGTATAAGAGTATCTTATTTTGGGAAAGTCGTTTATGTGTACCTATGACTTTTTTAAGGAAGTTAGTTCTTAGCTAAGTATTTCCTTTGGCCACACATGAAATGAGTTTTTGAAAGGGTGTGCAAGAAGTGCATAACATGCAAATAAGTTAAATTTAGAGTTTTACCCCATGACTTATACACCTCTTTACCCATGCCTAACCAATACTAAGTTGATTTATTTATGAGCTTTATGATAGGGCTATTATAGTCAAAAAAAAGGGTAGAGATTCTATATGTGTTATTGTTAATAGATTTTTAAAGATGACCTATTTCATCTTATGTCATAAAAACTAACGATGCAAATATTGTGATTGAATTATCCTTTAAAGTCATAATATACTTACAGGACATGCCTTAAAGTATCATTTTAGATTGAGATACATAGTTCTTGAACTACTTCTAAAAGACTTTGTGGGTTAAATTAGGTACTAAACTAGTGTTCTTAACTACTTGCCATCCAGAAATATTTGGGTAAACTAAGGTAGTTAATTGAACTCTTTTTACTTTGTTGTGTGCTATTATTCGAATGAATTTAGAAATATAGGAAGATTATTTGTTGCATGTAGAGTTCACATATAATAAGAATGTTCATTCTGCTACTAGTTACTCTCTATTTGAAATTGTGTATGGTTTTAATCCTTTAACTCCTTTGGATTTGATGTCTTTCTCTATTGATAAGTATGTTAGTTTAGATGGTGATTGCAAGGTTGAAATAGAGAAGAAGTTGCATGAGAAGATGTGGCAACAAATTGCAAAACAAACTAAGTAATATGCAACTTATACCAAAAAAGGGCAAGAAAAGGTAGTATTTAAATCTGGTGATTGGATTTGAGTGCATATGCGTAAGGAAATGTTTTAGATTTAGAGGTGCTCAAAGCTACAGGTTAAAGGAGATGGTCCATTTCAAGTGGTAGCACAGATTAATGACAATGCCTATATGTTAGACCTCGTCAATGAGTAAAATGTGAGCAATATTTAATATTTCTAATCTTTCTCCTTTTGATACAAGTGATAATTCGAGGAGAAATCCTTTTAAGGAGAGGGGAATGATGAGATCTATGGAGGAGGTAATGCATGAAGCACTTTTAAGGATTTATAGAGCATTTATGAAGGGTCAATGACAGGTTAGGTAGTTTAAAAAAAATGAAAGAAGCACTAAATGAGCTGATTGAGAATATCTGAGCCAACCAAGTTACAAATGGCATAAATTCATCCAATGGCATATGTTCAAGCTTGGGAGAAGATTAAGACTTTATTAATATGATTGAAGTGTTTAATGAGTTCAAGTTAGGTAATAAAATTCACTCTTAAGTAGTAGTTTTTTATAAAATAGAAATTTGTTATAAAATAGGAGTTTACAGTAAAATAGGAATAATCCCATCTTTTAAAAGTATATCATTAGCTCTAGTTTTAGGATTTTGAGGGTTGTTATTTCAATGTATAAATAGACTTAATTTCATTGTTAAAAGGTAAACAATTATATAAATTAAAAAGTGAGCATTTTTTCCTTTAATTCTTTTAAGAACTAAAAAACTTATCAATAACTACCTCTTCTTGTGTCATTCAACCTTAACTTATTACTTTAAAATTCGTTCTTTTTTGGAGTGTGTCATCCATATTTTTCTTCATACCTTACATTCATGTTCCTTTAAACATTGGGTTTAGAGTTTACATAATTAAAATTTGATTTGACTCTTTTAGGTTCTTGTTTGATTCCTTGTGTGTGTTAGATCACTAAGTCTCGCCTTTTAGGGTTCCCATTACACGACAAAGTATGGGGTAGTCCTCCTTGAAGCCATCATTACTCAAGTAATGGTTCCTTCCTATGGGAAAGGTTAAATAAGGATATCAATGGATAACCCTTAATCTCAACTCATAGATACAATGACTAACATACTTATGATATCCTTTTTTTTAGTTCAAAAAAAAAAAACAAAGAAAGAAAAAGAAATTAAAAACATAAGTAATAAATGAAGGTTTCTAGCACTAGCACATATAAAGAATAAAGCTATCAAGCATATTCAAGTTATAATAATTTTCTCTTATTAATAAGAAGGCCCAAATCTATATATTAGGTTTAATTCATAACTATGCCCAAGGGGCCCTAAGTCAAGGCGATGAAGTAACTTGTGAATTTTGAGCATTTCTTTGTGGGTTAAAGACGAGGTCATGATATAGGACACATGATGAAAATTATCTTATATTATTATACAATTAATGTTGTAAGTTTTATTTTTATCATATTATTGTTTATTTAGAGTATTTTAGACTATTTAGGAGATTTTAAAATATTATTATCTTTAGGCTTAAGTTAAAGGATATGAATATTTTTATTTATTTGTTTCATTATTAGATAGTTTTATTAGGGTTAAATAGGTCTATAAACCTAAGGTATAGTTTATTAATTATCAAAATAGTTATCAACTTTTGAAACTTGTTATTTGTTGTCTGGTAGAATTTGTAAACCCCATAAAGGATCAATGAAGTATTGACCTTTGGTTATCTCTTTTTAGGCTTTCATTCTACGTCAAGTAGCATCAGAATTTAGATTTGTCTAGTTTGATACATCTCACATCTTCATGATTATATTTTGCATCAAATGGCATTAAACCAGGTTTCTCTTAGTTTGCATGGGTTAAGAAATTCCAAGATAGCTTAACATCAATTTCTCAGTTGCTGGTTGTTGACTGATATGGTTGTTTTATGAAAAATTAAGGTGAATCTTCCATCTTGTATTGTTGAACTTAGTGTGAGGATTGTGTTGCTACAGGAACACTTTTATTATTCATAGAACATTTTTCACTAGATTAGCTACCACCACAAAGCTTACAACTTATTACACCTTGCACAACATTAACTTCCATTGGGTTGAATTTATTTGGTAAGGCTACCACTTTTGTGGGGATGATTGAAATGGCATTGAGCTCATAAACTCTAGCTACTCTCCTTTGAGCCATCCTTTACGAATTCCACTGATAATTGTTCAAAGCCATCTTTTTAAATAGGTTATTTTCCTCATTAATAGTCTTATTTGTCAAAACTCCTCTAATTGCTTCATCATTGGTAGTCCGAGTGGAACTAATGAGTCTATTATGGAATGTTTGAACCTGAAGCTATTTAGGTAGACCATGGTGTGAACATCTTTGAAATAAAATCCTTGTATCTTGGTAGGTAAGAAGAATTTAGCAAGAAATTTTTGTGCCAACTCATCCAATGGGGTGATGGAACCAAATGGTAATGAATTCAACTAACTTTTCCTTGTCTTTAAGTGAGAAAGGAAATAGCCTTAACCTGATTGCATGATTCAAACACCATTATGTTTGAATGAATCATAAATCTCCAAAAAAACTTATAAGATGGAGGTTTAAATCATCATTTGGAAGGCCTTTAAATTGAATAGCTATTGGGATCATTTGAATGATAGCCAATTTGATTTCACAATTATTGGCTTGTATAGCTAACCCTATTATAATAGAATGGATTCCATTTACAAGAGGAACAAAATAATCTTTAAGCTCCTTTTGCTCCTCATTTGCATTAACCTTAACCATTATAAAAGTTGAAGCTTACTTTTTCTTGTTTCTCCTTATTTGAGAGATGGTCCTCTCAATCTCCTTATCAAATGGTGCTAATTCCTTGGCAATATGGTTTCTCCTTTCATTCAAAAGAATAATTCACACAAAATGATCATGCAACTAACATGCATGATTACACCAAATATTAATTTCATTGCAACATGCATTTGGATACGCCTTTGGTAGTTTAAATCCTTTGAAGTTTGTCAAATAAAGGAGCCATTTATCCTAAATACCTTTTGATTTTTGTATATAATGGTTCATTGTTGAAAATATGTACCTAACACTTTAGTTTTAGCTAATAAGGCTTCTCCCTTCATCATAAGGAGTCATTCGCTAAAAGAAATCATGGAATTACTTTAAAGGTTTACACTGATTGCTAATTTCACTCCGAGATGCACATTTTATGTCCATTTTAGTCCAACCAGTAGAGAAACTATTATTCTTCATTAGCTTTCTTTATTATGAAAGAACCATCATTACTTGAAATATAAGAACTTCTCTTGATTAATTAACCTTAAGACTTCTCCTCTAAATAGTTTGGCTACATTAAAGTCCTTCAAATAAAGGAGTTATTGCTCTTAAATAATTTTCTTTACCAAATGAGAATCCTTTAATGTTTGTAACATGAGGTTGTTGACAAATTACTTGACAAGAAGGCTTTTCCTTTTGTTACAATCATTCACACACAATGACCATGCAATTAACATCTATGTCTATGATGAACTTTAATTTTGTTGTGACATTCATATTAATACACCTTGATTAGTCAATTGAACTCTATCAAAAAAAAAGAGTTATTCATTTTTAATAGCTTTTCCTACTAGCTAGAATGGTCCATTACCAAAAAAATGAGACAAACACTTCATTTCTAGCTAATAAGGCTTCCCCTTTTATTCAAATAAGTCATTTGCAGAAAGAAATCATTAAATTACTTTAAATATATACACTAATCATTGATTTCACTACAAGATGCACGTTATTATATCTTGGGTTATGTGAATCCATCAAAGTCCATTTAATAAAAAAGCTATTATTCTTGATTAGCTTTTTTTAACTATGAAAGAACCATTTATTACTTAAAATATAAGGTTGTCTCTTGATTATTTGATAGTTGGACTTCTCTTCTAGGTTATCTAAATGAATTGAAGTTCATAAAAGAAATAAGCTAATCATCTTGAATAGCTTTCTTAATTAAAAAAGAATCCTCCATTGCTTACAACTTGAGACCATAAATTGATTTGTTGAAAATAAGGTTTCTCCTTTCATTGTATGGAATCATTCACACAAAATGAGTTTGCAATTGACATTGGACAAGTTTGCTAATGGGTCAATAACTAATTTTTCAAATTCTCATCACAAACTAAAAAAAAAAAAGGTTTAATCAACAACTATTAGAAATAATGAACGATTAGGTTAGAAGCATTACTCAATTCAAATTTGTCATTAATTGACAACATGTAGCCTAACTAAAGGCTATATGGCCAATTAGCTTCATCCCTAATCAGATTTTTAATCTATATAGAACTTTATTTTTCTCTTTCATTATAAGGTAGACTTTTTCTCTCTTTTCCTTGTTATTCTTTCTCTCTTCCATCTTCATTTTCTCTCTCTTTCTCTCTCTCTTTCCCACTCTCACTCCCTTTATAGATGTTTATTGCTTGGAAATTGAGACCATTAATAGATTCCTTAGAAATAAGGCTTATATTCATTACATAGAATCATTCACATAAAATGATCATACAATTAACATTCATGTTTACACTAAACATTAATTTTATTGTGACATACACATCTATAAACCATAGGTAATTTGAATCCTTTGAATTAAGTCTAACAAAAGAGTCATTCATCTTGATTTGCTTTTATTACATGAATAGAATGTTTTAGTGCCTAAAATATGAGACCAACACTTGATTTCTAGCTAATAAGGCATAAAATGTCTTTTCTTTCTAAGAAGTTATTCTTAGAAAGGAATCATGAAATTACTTTAAATGTTTATACTAATCACTAATTCCATTATGAAAAGTATGTTGTTATGTCTTAGGTTGTTCAAATCCATTAAAGTCTATCCAAAAAGGATCTATTACTATTGATTGGATTTCTTTACTATAAGAGAGCCACTCATTGCTCAAAATATGAGACCATCTCTTGATTAGTTGACAATATGACATCTCTTCTAAGTACTCTAAATACATTGAAGTCCATCTAATAAAAGAGATATTACTCTTGAATAGCTTTCCTTATTAGAATAAAATCCTTCATTGCTTACAGCTTGAGTTCATCAACTAACTTCTTGAAAATGAGGCTTGTCATTTCATTATAAGGAATAATTCACACAAAATTTTCATGAAATTAACATCTATGTCTACAAAAAACATTAATCTTGTTGTGATATGTTACATCAATAAACCTTAGGTAGTTTGAATCTTTTGAATTCCTTCAAACAAAAGAGTCATTCATCTCAACTAGTTTTTCTCACATTAATAAAATGACTCATTGTCTTAAAGATGATATTGTCACATCATTTTTAACTAGTAAGGCTTCTCCTTTTGTTCAAAGAAGTTATCCACACAATAGAATTATGAAATTTACTTACATGTTTACCCTAATCACTAATTCCACTGTAAATGGTATTACATTTTAAGTTGTCCAAATCCATTGAAATCTAATAAGTATGTTATGTGCATTATACTTATTCTCTTACAGTTAACTTTTTTAGTGTATTTTCTTTCTAAATGTACTTATTGGAGATGATTTTATGTTTGAGGAGAAGACTAAATGGATTGGAGCTATTTGGAAGTTTAAAGATGAGGTTTCACGCAAATTTGACCACTTGAGAGCATTTTGGAAATTTCACATTTTAAACATTATTGGATGGATTTGGGGCCTTCAATAAAATTAAAATAGTCATCTTGAACTTTCCAAAATGTATTTATTTGTAGAGATCTAGATAGAATTGGGCCATAAACTATTGTCTTTGGGTTATAGGCTAGTCAAAGCTATTTTAATTTAAATAGGAGTTCTTTAACTAAGCTAAGTTGGTTCTAAAGAGGAAGTGGCCATTTGTCTTTGGGTTATTTTTGTTTCCCTTCAAAATTATATTTAGACATGTTAGGGTACCAAAGGCTAAGATATACATAGACCTCTCTTTTCTTTCTTTCTTGTGCACACGCAAATAATTTACAAAGTTAAAGTTTTATTTTCAATTATAAGGATTAAAGTAATTGGAGGAAGCATTGTAAGATTTATTGGTTTTTATTTCTAATATAATTCTTTACTGTGAATTCTCATATTCTTCTATTATAATTATTATTCATAAGTATATTATTCGGTTGTTAAGATATATACTTGATAATTATACTTTATGATCTAGTGTTAGTTTAGAATTTAAGTCAACAATTGTTTGATAATTCTAATACTAAGTAGCAAATAGAAATTGATAATCATGATCAAATCTTTGCCTAATTTCTATGAAAAACATTGTCTAAAAGTAAAAAATCAATTTGTAAATTTATTCTTTAAATTCGTCTATTTTTCTTATTTTAATGTTATCAATAATCATTAATTAACTAATTAATCAAAACTCAATTTTTGTGAATTTGATGTTTACTCACCCTAATTAAAAACTTTTTAATTGAGTGATTTATATTAATTTTGGTGTATTCACCAAACATCAAATTTTGGCATCATTGTCAGGGATTGATTATTTAACGAATTTGTTTTCTTATGATTGTACCCTTATATAACTTGTGTTGTAGACTTATATGCCTATTGAAGAGTCTAACCAAAAGCTCCCCTGAATAAAAGACTACATTCAAGCCAACAAGCATATGATCTTTCAACTTTTGCCAAGACTTAAACTCACACCCAATCTTGCATCATCATCAAGCTTATCAAGTGGCACTAAGACAAAAATCATGGCTACAAATGCCAATAACAATAGTCAAACTCTTAAAGAGTTGATGGCTCCTAATATAAACAAATAACCCTTTTGCATAGATATCCTAATGTAGGTGTTGCATTTAAGTTAAAATCTGGCCTAATTCATCTCTTGCCAACTTTTCATGGTCTTGCAAATGAAGTTCCACATAAGCATCGAAAAGAATTCCATGTAGCCTATTCAAGCATGAAACCTACTGAGATATCTAAACAAACATATCAAGTTGAGGGCTTTCCCATTATCCCTAGCAGACTAACAAGGGATTGGATTTATTACTTACCTTTGGGATCCATTACCACATAGAATGAGATAACAAGGTTATTCTCAAAGAAGTACTTTCCAACTTTTAGAGCAGCTACAATTTGAAGGGAGATTTAGGGTATTCAGCAATATAATGAAGAGTTCTTATATGAATATTAAGAACATTTTAAGAAGCTTTGCATGAATTAACCCTATCATTAAATCAATGATCAACTCCTAATCCAATACTTCTATGAAGGATTTCTTCCCATAGATAAAAGTATGATAAACACAGCTAAAGGATGAGCATTAGTGGACAAAAACCTAAAAGCCTAAAAAATTTGATAGCGAACATGTTTGCAAATTCCCAACAATTTAGCACTCAATATAATTCACTATCTAACAATATCAATAAAGTAAGTACATCTTTCTTTCAACAAGAAATTAATAATTTGACTTCACCTATATGTCAAATGAGTGTAGGAAACATGCAATAAGTCTAGGTATGTGACATTTGCTCAAATTAAGGACATATAACTGATATGTGTCCAACACTTTAAGATCATCCAATAAAGGAAGCCAATGCCATAAGAGGATTTTCAAGGGGAATCACAATGCAAGTATGATCCTTTCTCTAACACTAACAATCCTAAATAAAGAGGTCATCCTAACTTTATTTATGGAAATCAACAAGTGGTCCATAATGCCCCTAATTGCCAATTTCAACTAGTGTCATCACCCTCTAATACCAGACAAATGCACCTACAAATTAGGTATGTCTCTTGATGAAATTGTTAAGTCTCTTATTAATAGCGTCAAACAATTTCAACAAGAAATAGGTACAAGCCTTCCAAATTTAGTGATCAAATAAGAAAACTTATCACGACCATGTGTAGAATAAAAGTGTAAGGATCAAACAAATTACCTTTTTAAACCATGTTAAATCCAAAGAAGAACACAAGTGTCATAGTCTTGAGGAGTAGAAAAGAAATGGAAGCACCAATAAAGGCACCTCCCATAACAAAAGAAAAGGCAATCGAATATTAAGTTATGCCCACCAACTATAAACCCATCAAAGCCTAACCATCACCACCTAGGGTAAATCCTTCACCTCCTTTCCCAAGTAGATTTTCAAAATCTAAAAAGCAGGAGCAAGAAAAAGAGATTTTGGAGATGTTTTGGAAAGGTGTAAGTAAACATAACCCTTACTGATGCAATTAAACAAGTACCTTAATATGCAATGTTTCACAAGAAACTATGCTCCTCTAAGAGGAAGCTCAAAGGTGATGAAAAGTAAGTGTTGGAGAGAATATCTTGGCTATTATTTAAAGAAAAACTCCACCTAAATGCAAAGACTATGGTACATTCATTATCCCTTACATAATAGGCAACACTAAATTTGAAAGAATCATGCTAGATTTAAAAGCATAAATTAATGTGATTATGTCATACTTTATTTATACTTTTATAAATATCAATCCATTAAAGGAAACTAGTGTGATTATACAACTTGCTAATTGATTTAATGCCTATCCTAAGATAGTTGTTAAGAATTTTCTTGTATAGGTTAATGAGTTAGCCTTTCTAGTAGATTTTTTACATTTTTGACATGAAGAATGACAATTCCCCAATGTTGTCCCTACATTAAGGACAAAGATAGATGTTCATGATGGTACACTAACCATATAATTTGATAGTGAAATCTTTTGATTCAACATTTTTTAGGCTATGAGGTAATCTAGTGATGAGCATTTTGTTTTTGCCATTAATATTCTTGATTGTTTAGCATAGCAAGTTTTTTAGCTCAATGGAAAAGATGAGTTGGAAGAATTCCTTAGCTAACACCTTAAGAAAAAAGATATCAAGAAACTAGATAGAGAACTATCTTTATGTAAAAGTGTAAAGGATATGATAATAGAATTGCATTCATTGCATCTTATTCCAAGAAGGTATGATGTATCTAGTATTGAATTTCTTGTTTTTAGTAGCAAACTTCTACCTTTTATTATACAGTTGCCCATACTATAATTAAATTTATTACCAAATCATCTTTAGTATGTTTTGTTGAGAGATGGAGAAACTCTATCAATGATCATTGCAAAGAACATAACCTTATTGCAAGAAGAAAAACTTGTTTGAGTTATAAGAGATCAAAAGATAACAATTGGATAGATCATAGTGAACATCAAGGGGAGAAGCCTATCCATGTATATACATCACATCCTACTTAAGAAGGGTTTTAAATTATCAAGAGAAGCACGATGTAGATTAAACCCTCCAATGATAGACATAATGAAGAAAGAAGTATTCATACTTTTTAATGTTAGTGTGATTTACCTAATCTTAAATAGCAAATGAGTTGGTATAGTGCAAATGATTCCTAAGGAAACATAAATTACAATAGTTAAAAATCATTATGATGAGTTGATTGGCCCTTGAATTCAAAATGGATAGAGGATTTATATTGATTATTGTAACCTAAATGCCACAACTCATAAAAATTACTTTCCTTTAACTTTTTTTGATCAAATGCTTAAAAGGTTAATTGGTCGATCTCACCATTGTTTTCTTGATGGTTATTTAGATTACAACCAAATTGTGATTGCATTGGAAGATTAAGAGAATACAATATTTTTATGTCCATTTGGTACCTTTGCCTATCAAAGTACATCTTTTGGATTTTGCAATACTCTAACCATATTTCAAAGATATATAGTTCGTATAATTTTTTATTATATTGAAAAAATCATTGAATTTTTTATGGGTGATTATACAATTTATGGAGAATCTTTTGATGCATATTTAGACAACCTTATACTTAAAAAATGCATAAAAATTAACCTTGTATTAAATTTGAAAAAATGTCACTCTATGGTAGAATAAGGTATAATTTTGGAGCCTATTCTTTCATCTAAGGGAATTGAAATTGACAAAGCTGAGATAAATCTTGATCAATCCATACCTTACCTTACGAGTGTGCAAGAAACTTGTTTTTTCTTAGTCTTGAAAGTTTATATTAGAGATTTATCAAAATAATTTTCAAAAATTGCATTGCCCTTATGCAAATTATTACAAAACATAACATATAGATCTTTTAGTTCGTGGAAAGAAAACAAAAAGGAAAACATAAATTTGGTATATGGTAATCATTATTGTCCTTGCTCTTAACAATAAAAACAATCTTGGAATTATTTACCATAGTTTTTGACTGTTCCTCTAAATGCAATGACCATAGCTAGAGATGGGTGTGTCTATATAATCCTTTTTTCAAAATAATATATTGCACCAAAATAAAATGTATATTATTTTATAAAAACATATTATATTATAGAAAATAAATTGTATTTTTTAAATTACAATAAAATTATTCATTATTGTTAATGGATCTAACCAAAAATTTTTATTGTATCATGATTATAACCATAATGGTTAATTAGCAAAGGCATCACTGACTTTCAATTTTAGCAAATCGTGGTGATTATCATACAGGCATGACATTCATGCACATAAAAGATTATTTGTGGATAAAAATACAACAAGTCCTAAAAAGGAAGAAAAAATGAAATCTAAAGAACAAATTGATGAGCAATAATTTTGACACCTTCTCTAAAATTTTTGTGGACAATATAGAAGTAGGCTTTTATAATTTTTGCCTTCTCTTTGGTTCTCATGGTATTTTTTCCTGAGAGAATAAATAGGTAAGGTGTCATATCTTATGTCTATATTTTTCCTTCTGATTAGGGGAAGAAAATTGATCTTGTAAGAAGAGTTAGTTATGGTAAATCAACTCTCATATACACATTTGAATTGTGGAAAATGCAACTGGCCATACTTTGAATGATACAAATATTTTGTCAATTGGACCACATGATTTGTTAGTCTAGACTAGGGATTATTCCTTAAGGTCCAATTATGTGTCAGGGGATAATTAAAGGGTACACAAATTGTTGGACTCCAAAGATCTTATAATCTAGGTCATGTCCCAACCATTTAGTACATAGAATTGAAATTGGGTGCTAAAATAGACTCTCTCTTCAACTAGTCCTAAAGAGTCAAAAGAATCAATACGTGTAATTCCACCCTTACTCTTCACCTTCTTCTTCTTCTTTTCCTCCTCCTACTCCCCCTTCTCCTACTCCTTCTCACTCTTTTTTGTACTCTTATCCTTCTCACTTAGAAGCTATTAATAAGCTTCAATTTGCTCCCTTATTCGGTCGTGTTTCCTATAGTCCGTTGGTCCTTAACTGACGGAAGGATATGGATAGTTTTAGGTCTTTGAGCTTCGCCTTTGGTTATCCTCTCATTTCAGTTAACCCCTTCGTTGTCCTTTTCTTTATCTCTCCCACAATCTTTATAACTTTACTCTCATTTAGAGAGAATTGCACTGTTGCAATTTAGTAATAACTTTCCTATTAATTGTCCTATCATAGATGGTGAACCTAACATGGAATCATGAAATGAGAGTGAACATTACTGCTTATGGGACGGTGTGGCTTGTCATGGCTCAACCATTCATGTTATTGGCATTGAACTTGACAATTCACCTCATCTGGTTCCAAATACTTTTACCAACCTTTAAGAATTAACTAATTTATTTCTATCTTATAATAATTTCAATGGTCATATATCATTTTTAGTCTTTAATCTCATGTAACTTGATGGTTTGGCTTTTGAAAAATTAGAAACTAAGATCATTGATTACAATTCAATTTAGATGAGGGCTATTATTAATAAAACTACACAATTAATAAAATAATAATTTTTATTAATAAACAAAGATAAGTACCAAAATGTATAATAATAAAATATCACATTTTTAATTATAAATTTTGTTTTGTGTCCTATTTTTATAAATTGTGTGTAATGTGTCTAACAAAGTTGTGTTCACATAATCGCCCCATTGTTTTATCTGGAAATACATGTTAGTCATTTTTGGTTAGACTCATTATAAATAATTACTTAAAAAAATTATTAATAAATAATAGCACAAACCATAAAATATAGTAATGAGATACTAGTTTTTTAACTATAAATTTTAGTTTTTATGCTTTTAAAATTTTACGTTTTTAACTATAAGAATCATCACAAGAATGTCCCAATTGTGGGTCCCATATAATAGAAAATAATATTTTGAATTCATTTTTTCATTTTAATTTTTTCATCTAAAGTTATTAGATATATAACTATAACAATAATTTTTGGTCACATATTGTTTTGTTTTAGTTACACATCTTGTTATTTCAATTGCATATTTAGTAATTTTAAATAGAAAAAACTAAAATTTCAATAAAAAAATGAATTTAAAATATTATTTTTTTATTCAATAGGACCCACAATTAGGGTGTCCTCATGCTAATCCTTCATGCTATAGAATTTTTTCGTTTTACTAATTGGCATAGTGTGTCCATGTAGTTACTTACTTGTTTCAATAAAAAATACTTTTTAACACACTTTTTATTGTACTCATTTTAAACAATTGAAAAAATAATTTTTATTAATAAACTTTGACACGTACTATAATGTATAACTTCAAAATATTACATTTTTAAGTATAAAGTTTAGATAATGTGTCTTTTTTATACTAATTGTGTCTTGATTCTCACTCAAAGTGTATCTATATAGTTATTTTGTGATTTCAATGAGAAATATTTATTGGAACACACTTTTTGTTTCAGTCACTATACATAATCGATAAAATAATTTATATTATTAAATAAAAACATGTACCATAATGTATAATAATGGAATATCAATTTTTAATTATAAATTTTGTATCATATCTTTCTTGAATAATTGCAAATATTTTCCTATAGAAAGCGCATTCATGTACTTGCTCTATTATTTCAATGAAAAATACCTATTACACTTTTTGTTTGACTCATTATGCACAATTAATAGAATCAACTTTTATTAATAAACAATAACATGCATCACAATCAAATACTAATTTTTTGTATATGTCTATATTTTTTTAACTCATTGTGTATCATGTGTCTATGGGTGGCCAACAAGTAAATTGACTTAATTTTGAATTGGATCATTTAGAGTTTTAAGTTATTTAGATATAGACTCATTTAAATTTTAGGTCATTTAGATTTTAGATATATGAGGTTTCAAATTATTTAGATTTTGGTTTTATTAGGTTTTAGGTATCTTAAATTTTAGGTTATTTAGGTTTTGAATTATTTCAAATACAAGTCATTTAAGTTTTGGGTTGAATCATGTTATCAATCATTGACTTTAAAGTTAATGCAAATTGGATCGATTCAAATTTTAGTGGGTTAAGTCAAATTATTCAAATTAAGTCAATTTTTAATACTTCCATTTGTGAGCATTTCCACTTTATTACTATACTAATATAACAAAATTTCCTTTTCTTACTATTAGAGGATAAGGAGTAATTTTTAGTATAAATGGATTATTATTTTTATACAAATTTAAAGAATTAAATAGTGAAATAAGTTCTTTTAGGGTAAATAATGTGTGATGGTTTATAAAAAAGAGGAAAAGGAAAATCTAAACTCAAAAAAGAAGTAAAAATATCGTGTTTATGAAATTAGAGAAGCAAAGTATTATAGTATATTGAGAAGAGGAAAAGAACAATTTGAATTCAAAAGATAAATAGAAATATTGTGTGTTTAAAATGTGAAAATCAAATACATACCTACCACACAATTAGTTTTACAAATTTATTTTACTATAATGATTTTGATTAATAATAATATTATAAATTTTAAATTTTATCTCATATTTATCATTAAAAAATTTAAATTAAATAATAGATATTTGATATTTGTAAACTAATGTTTATACTAATAAAAATAAATAATTTTAAAAATAATTACTATTTATAAATAAAAATAAATCAAATAAAATTATATTTTTGAATTAATAATATCTACAAATTTTAGTTTTTATTAAAATAAATTAAAATTTCAAGTTGAATTTAATTTAAACTAGTTTGAATTATTGTGGGTTTACAGTTACTTAAGTTTAAATTTTGAGTTATTTTGAATTTAGATAATTTCAAATTTGAATTATTTGAGTTTCAGGCCATTTAAAATTTGAATTATTTAGGTTTCAAGTCACTTTGAATATAGGTTATTCAAATTTGAGGTCTTTTTGATTTTAAGTCAAGTTTAGTTATGAATTATTGGCTTTTTCAATCGAAGCAAATTGAGTTGAATTGGTTTCAAGAGTTTTAAGTCGAGTTACTCATAGTGAGTTAACTTTTGCCACCTTTACTTATATTTAACAAAAGGTGTGTCCATGTGGTCACTCACATATTTTAATGGGAAATAGTTGTTAGACACACTCCTTAGTAGATTCATTATAAAAAATTAATAAAATCATCATTTATTTTTAAACAATTGCATATAACACAATTTATAACAATGAAAGATAACTTTTTTACTAGAAATTTATAATAATGTAATTTAGTCTAATTACAAAATTTCCAAAAATCATACCTAAAACTTTGAAACATAATTAATAAAAATTAGGTGTAAAAAATATATGTAAATGTACAAATATGATTGCAGATTACAATTTAGTTTTGTACACCAAAAATCATTAATCATCAATTTTAAAAAATAAAAACAAGATCATTAATTATAGTTCTAATTTGTTTTATTTATAAGTTAAATCAAAGTGTTCACACTACTACTTGTAGATGTTTTGTTTTTTTGTCTACTAAAAAACTCATTAAATATGGATTATATAATAATAATAGTTCTTCTCATCCTATAGATGTCCTCAGATCCTAACAATCTAAATTTCTTATAAACCATATTATGGTCTCCACATTATCGGGACCATGTGCATCCCATGTATCAACATATACTTAGTAAATATTTCCTCATAACTCGTAAGATGTCATAGAGATATTTAAAGAGTCCAATATAAGTAACTAGAAAAGAAGAAAAAGGTAACTAATAGTAGGAAAATATTAAGCAACTTTCCCTTCAACATCTCCTTTGAAGTTTAACATTCTTTTTGGTTTGTAAATTATTAACTTTCGGAAGACAATTAGCGAGAAGAATGAAAAGTATATTGATTTAGAAAGGCACCAAAGGAAATGGCAAAATTATCCATGTTAGACATTATTTAATTGATTAAAATTAGCGAGGTAAGAATGGGCATTTCAACTTGGGTGTCCCCATCGGTAATACATGGCCACCAAAGGGATAGTAAAATTCTTGTCTGCAATCATATTATAAAATAGCTTTTTGATTCGTAGTACGCGTGAATCTATATTAAATTTGATCTTATAAAAAAAATGTCATCCCAACATTCAAATAATTATGTACACAAAAATAAATAAATAATGCTTATTTTAATAAAGTGATAAGACATACTATATTTATGAGCTACACAATCATTTCTTTGTTAAATTCATAATAATATATAAGTTTCTTATTTTTATAACAAAAAGAGTTTGCTTTTATAAATTGTCCATGCAATAAGTGTCAAAGAATGTAAATTGTAACAACTAAATATTTTATTTCATAAATTAACTCAATTCTCAACATCCCAAAATTAATAACCCAAATCAATTAAATAGAAAATGGGCAAAAAGAAATTACCTTCTCGAATATCAATTGATTCTCTTCTAATCACCAACTATAGTAAAGGTTGAAATCTAAATGCAATTTTGGCTCATTCTATGGAAAAATAGTAATCATTTAACAAAGACTTATTACACCATAGAGGCAATAAAAACAAAGAAAAAAAGTGACCTTATGGAATTTGTTAACAATTATGATTATGCATAGATAAGAAAAATATAAACTAAAAATTAAATATTAAATGAAAAAAAAAGAAAAAAGAGAGGATGATGAAGATGTAAATAAAGGGAAGCTGGAGAGAGAAATATAGTGATTGCACCTTTGCCTCTCTCTGTAATTTTCATATGCAATCAATCTGAAAATGTATTGCACTAAAAAGTGGGTAATAATCTATATTTAAACTAGGAAAGAAGAAAAGACTTAATCTTCATCAATTTATTTTTAAGTAATACAATATTAAATGCAATAATTGTAATCTTTGTAAGTTGTGGAAGAAAATGAAAAGTTTGAAAAGAGGTAATATAATAATGAGTATAAAAGAATCAATAAATATCCATAAAAGGAGAGATAATAAAGAATCATTGATGGTGATGGCTGTAAGAATTCTCAACAGCTCCAGGAAATTTATTTCCTTAAACGAGATGGAAAATTGTAAATATAAGGAAAATAAATGAAAAGGAGAATGATTGAATCTCTAATTGAAGAAAAAAATTAAAAAGAGCTTAAAAGAAAAAATCCCTTAACCTTCTCCTCTAAAACTAAACTCAAATGAAGATGAAGTATGTCACGTGGCATCTTCATGTTATAGAATTAATAATATGGATATGAAAGATAGTTGAGGCTATATATAGGCACGTTCTTCCCTTTCTCTAGGATGCTAAAGGTTTATCTCTTTAATTCCCTATCTTTTGATGGAGCTCTATACTTTCTTTTGCTTTCTCCTAATCATATCGTGCAACATTTGTAAGGCAAACTACATCCCTACCATGCTAAACTATAAGATGTGGTTGCATAATGTGAACTAATCATCTTGTGCAGCCCTTACATGCATAAGTTTTTAATGGTCTAGGCAAACCTTGTTGCGAAGCAATGGCTAGGGTGGCAAGCTAAGCTATGAGTGAAGCAGAAGTCAAGATGTTATGTGATTGCTCTATTATAGAGATTTACTTCCCATCTTTGAGCCTTCAAGAATACCTACCTTGCCCAAATATGCAAGGTTTGCTTCATTAATGAAGGAGAAGGATGAAAAAGTTAGGCAGAAGATACAAGTGGAGAAGATGAAGGATGATGAGTTGAAGGACGACTTTACAGTGAGTAACTTCAAAACGTGTCACAACCTTTTCTCCATTTTTTTTTTGGTTGCTTAAAGGTTTATATACCTCACTTTATCCCACAACTTATTATTTATTTTATAGAATATGAATTGAATTTAGCATATAATTTTTCTTCTTTTTTGAGTTGTATTTACCATTCCTTTTCCATTTTTTTCTTCTTCATTCTTGCCAATTAGTTATAGTGTCTCTAAATGAAAGGGAAAAGAAATCCTTTATTTAGTGTCTAAAAATTGAATATTTGGAAATGATTTTCCTTCCCATTTTATATTTTCTCACTTTAAAGTTTCAATTTTGAACTTTTTTCTTTTGTCAAGATACATTGACTGTGCTCTGCACTACCTTAACTTATTAATTTTCCTTGAATTATAAGATGTTATTATACGATGCAATAAATGCTTAATGCTTATCCTTATGAACTTTGGGAACTACCAAAGGAGTTGATTTGGTTGACAAGTTAAAAGTTAGAGAAAGGATTCTTTTTATATAATTTTGTTTCCATTTCTTATTCCTGGTTAGGTATTTGTCACATGTAAGGGTATTTTCAACATAGATTTGATTTTCAATATAAATCTTGTTTGGCAATACTATGAGACAAAGTGGTGTGAACAAGAATATTAAAACTAAAAATTATGTTACCCAAAGTTGCAAGTTGTTTGATAATAATGGTGACAATTAGGTGAGGAAGATCCAAAAGAATTCTTAATGTTTAGTAAAATTGTTGTTACAATATTTCTTTGCACTTTAAATAAATAACATAACATCAAATAAGATATCTTCCATCTTCTCTTTCATGCTCCAAATGCTCTTTCCATACAACTTCTTAATGATAAATGTGGATAATTAAAGATTTCATTACATCCTTGTAGTGGTCAACCATTTGAAATTTAGGTAAATGATATTTTATACTTTTATAATATCCATCAACAAAAGATAATATTTCTTATATTTATTTATAAAAGAATTTTGAAGTGAATAATTTCTTACATGAAATATTTATTTGAAAAGAAAAAAATGTGTTATGATTAGTACTTGTTGGGGGTGTGGGAATTAAGATCTAGATTATTAATAGTTGAAATAAAAATGTGTACATCATGTGTTTTATCCTCATATCAAGCTAACACGAAGGGAATTGCATATGAAAATTACATGCTACCATGATATTCTATATTAGTATGACTTTATCTTCCATAGGAATACTTGTACATACATCTATTCCATCTATTACTCTAGTTCAATCCTATTATTAAAACATACTCATGCTTATATCTAATTTATAAAATTAAATTTAGTGTACAAGAAGTTTAACCAAAAGTTAATTATTTGCTATTATAAAAATATTATCAAAAAAGTGCCTTGAAATACAGCATATATCTATTATCATAGAGAATTTGTGGTGGGATATTTCTATAATTATGGTCGTAAGGTTTGATAATATCTTTTGCAAGTGATAAAACTATTGATAAGATTTTTGCAAATTTTGCTAACTGCTTCCCCAAGTGCTAAAAATATTGTCCGATTGATCTATTGGATTCAACCATATGATTATGTATAAAAAAGATGCACACTTTCTCAATGTAAGACATTCTCTACGAGGCATTACCCATAATTCTATTGCAGTTAGTGCATAACTAAAGTAATGTTCATTTATCTGTTTTGAACATTTCAAACATCGTAATCATTGTCTTATATTAACTCAATCACTTATTTTATCTTTATTTGATATAAGGTTATACAAGGTTTTGTTGGTATATATGTAGAATGATAGATATGAATACACACCATTGAGTCACTTCTATAGTCAGAGTCTATCTTCATTGTTAGCATCATTATCATTGTATTCTCCATAAAGATTTTCCATAATCATTAGTCATATCTATGAAAAAAAAAGAATATATCTATATTAATATGTAAAAACTCTAGATGTACCAAATGTTTCTTAGCCTTAGTTAAAAAAAAAATAAATGAAAAATAATAACTTCATAAATATATCCAATAATATGTAAGTCATGTACACCAAAATATGTTAGTAACTAGAGAAACTAACCTGTCTATTTAATCTAAGGCGTCTATTGGGTTTTGTACTACTTAATTTGATAATGTAACTAACGCAACTTGGCTTATTTAGTCATCAATGCAAAAAGAATATCTTTATTTCTACTCGCTTAGATTAAATCTATGGTAGGCGATTATGTGAATTGAAAAGTGAGAATTTTTCTTTCTATTCTTTTAATAACTAAAGAACTTATCAAGAACTAACTCTTTTTATGATGTTTAACTTGACTTATTACTCTTAAATGCATTCTTTTCTAGAGTGTGACATCCATATCTTTTTTATACTTTAGGTTCATGATCCTTTAAACATTAGGTCTAGGGTTTCATGATTGAATTTGATTTAACTTTCTTGGATTTTTACTCAATTCCTCTATGTGTTAAGTCCCTAAGCTCCATCTTTTGGGTTCACATCAATTGTATTAAAGTTTGGCTCCAACTCAAGTTTTCTTATTAAATTAAGTTTTTCTTCTTGTTATTCTTCTTAGTATTATACCTTTTGTTCTTTAATCTACAAAACCCTAGTTTATCTCTTCTTGTTCTTAAATTCACATAAAAAAAAAAAAAAACTAAAGAAAGAAGAAAGAATAAGAAAAAAAGGAACAAAGATTATAATTGATTTTTCCTATTTAAGAAGTAAACCTTGTTGCTTTCTAGTTCCTANGTTTTCTTAGCAACATTTTATACCCTTTTGTTCGTTTAATCTACAAACCCTAGTTTATCTCTTTTTGTTCTTAAATTCACATAAACAAAAAAAAAAAAGAAATAAAGAAAGAAGAAAAGAAGAAAAGAAAAAAAAAAGGAACAAAAGATTATAATTGATTTTATTCCTATTTGAGAAGTAAAGCCTGTTTAATTAGGTTAGAGTAGACCTTGTACTTTTCTAATTCCTACAAGAATTCAACTTTAATTATTCTCTTTTTATGTATTGCAATTTAATCTTATTGCTTTTTTCTAACCCATAACTTTTATTCATTATGCTTTTCTAAATTTCTTTGATTCTAATTTATTGGAATTAATTAGTCATAAAATGACTTTGATTGAGGTTTTTTAATTTAATAAATAATTGAGTGAGGAAATTTAAGTGGTAAAAGGTAGTAGTATAAACACATATTAAAAAAAATCTTTAAAGAGTACAAACATGGGGTGGTGTGACACTATTTTTTAGTGAAACACATAAAAGAGTGTTTTGTAGAGGTATTTTAGCCATTTTGTGTAGAATTAACATTATATCTTCCAAAGATGAAGGTAGAGCTGAGAAGGAAGGTAGTGATGTGTCATTTATGATCAAATTTATGCAACTAAAATTTAAGTGAATGAACATCAAATTTACTAATATGAGAGATATGATGAAGAAACAAACCAATACGATAGTAAAATTGCCAAGGAGGTATGGGGGCTATGAGGTTCCTAATACAAAAAGTATAAGAGATAAGACTATGACCATGTAAATATTGTAGAAGATAATGAATTTGATGATCTAACTACTTTGGTCAGAATTGTCAATAATAGAAATGGTCAAAGAGATCATAAGAAGTGAGACACCTATGATTGTAATTTTGGTAGCATTAAATGAAAATTCCTTTAGTCTGAGGAAAAAATGATCAATAAACCTATTTAAAATGGGAGAAGAAGGTTGAATTGTTCTTTAGCTGTCACAACTACTTTGAAGAGAAAAATTGAAACTTGTTGTAGTTGAATGTACAAATTATGCTATTATTTGTTGGGATCAACTTGTTTTGACTAGGAGAAGGAATCGTGAAAGGTTTACTAATACATGGTCAGCTTGTCATACTTGATAGGTTTAAGAATAGGTACTCTTTCATAATAAATGATAAACTTGTTACTCTTGTACTTTTAACACCTTAAAAAGTTTATGAAAATTGATTAGGTATTAAAAAAAAGAGAGAGAGAGAGGAGAAAAAAATTAAGGCTTAGAAGGGAAAGGAGGGAAAGAAATAAGAGAAAAGAGATGATACCAAGAGAAAAGAAGAAAAAGAGCACAAGAAAAAAAATTAAGAGTTTATATACAAAAGTGAGTGACATTAAAGGAGTTTTCTATTCAACACAACTTATTGTTGTATTTTTGTACAAAGAGGCTTATTTTAGTATTGATGACTTTAACTCTTCTTTGCCTAATGTTGTTTCTCTTTTGCAAGAATTTGGTGATTTTTTTTCTAAAGAACTAAGTGATTTGCCACCTTTAAGGGAAATAAAATATCAGATTAAATTCATCCATGGTGAAACAATTCTAAATTGATTGAGCTATAAAAGTAATCTTAAGGAGACAAAGGCGTTTCAAAGGCAAGTTGATGAACTTATGACAAAGGGATGTGTGAGGGACAACATGTGTTAATGTATAGTTATAATATTGCTTGTATCTAAGAAAGATGAGACTTAAAGAATGTGCATTGATTGTAAAATAGCCAACAAAACCAATTGCTTATTTCAATGAAAAACTTAGTGGAATAGCTCTTAATATCTTGCTTATGATAAGGACATGTATGCATTGGTATTAGATTTAGAGACATGGCAACACTTCCTTTGGCCTAAAGAATTTGTCATCCATACTAACTATGAATCCTTGAAATACTTAAAGGACAAGGAAAGTTGAATAGGAAACATGTCAAATAGGTCGAATTTATTACAACATTTCCTTGTGCTATCAAATATTAATAAGGAGAATGTGTTAGTTGATGCATGATCTTGTAAGTATGCCTTTGTCTCTACACTTAATATGAAGTTATTTGGATTTGAGTACATTAAAAATTTTTATGTGAAAGATCCTAACTTTATTAATGTGTATAGCGTATGTGGGAAGTTGACTTTTAGGAAATATTATAAGTATAAGAGTATCCTATTTTGGGAAAATCATTTATATGTACCTATGAATTTTTTAAGGAAGTTAGTTCTTAGCTGAGTATTTCCTTTGGCCACACATGAAATGATATATTGAGAGGGTCTGCAAGAAGTGCATAACATGCAAATAAGTTAAATTTAGAGTTTTACCCCATAACTTATACACCTCTTTACCCATACTTAACCAATACTAAGTTGATTTATCTATGAGTTTTGTGATAGGGCTACTATAGTCAAAAAAGGGTAAAGATTCTGTACTTGTTATTGTTAATAGATTTTTAAAGATGACCTATTTCATCTTATGTCATAAAAACTAACGATACAAATAATGTGATTGAATTACCCTTTAAAGTTATAGTATACTTATAGAACATACCTTAGAGTATCATTTTAGATTGAGATACATAGTTTTTGAATTACTTCTAAAAGACTTTATGGGTTAAATTAGGTACTAAACTAGTATTCTCAACTACTTTCCATCCACAAATATATGGGTAAACTAAGGTAGTTAATTGAACTCTTTTTACTTTGTTGTGTGTTATTATTCGAATGAATTTAGAAATGTGAGAAGATTATTTGTTGCATGTAGAGTTCACATGTAATAAGAATGTTCATTATGCTATTAGTTGCTCTCCATTAAAAATTGTGTATGGTTTTAATCCTTTAGCTCCTTTGGATTTGATGTCTTTCTCTATTGATAAGTATGTTAGTTTAGATGGTGATTGCAAGGCTGAAATAGAGAAGAAGTTGCATGAGAAGATATGGTAACAAATTGCAAAACAAACTAAGTAATATGCAACTTATACCGAAAGAAGGGCAAAAAAAGGTAGTATTTAAATTTAGTGATTGGGTTTGAGTGCATATGCATAAGGAAATGTTTCAGATTTAGAGGAGCTTAAAGCTACAGGCTAAAGGAGATGGTCTATTTCAAGTGGTAGCATGGATTAATGACAATGCCTATATGTTAGACCTTGTCGATGAGTAAAATATGAGTGCAACATTTAATATTTCTAATCTTTCTCCTTTTGATACAAGTGATAATTTGAGGAGAAATCCTTTTGAGGAGAGGGGGAGTGATGAGATCTATGGAGGAGGTAATGTATGAACGAATTTCAAGGATCTATTAACCGTTTATGAAGGGTCAATGACACATTCAAGGGTTAAAAAGAATGAAAGAAGCATTAAATGAGCTAATTGAGAATATCTGAGCCAACCAAGTTACGAATGACATAAATTCATCCAATGACATATATTCAAGCTTGAAAGAAGATTAAGAATTTATTAATATAATTGAAGTGCTTAATGAGTTAGGGTTAGGTAGTAAAATTCACTCTTAAGTAGAAGTTTTTTTATAAATAGAAATTTGTTATAAAATAGGGGTTTACAGTAAAATAGAATGTCCCTATCTTTTAAGGGTATATCATTGGCTCTAGTTTTAGGATTTTGAGGGTTGTTTTTTCAATGTATAAATAGACTTGATTTCATTGTTAAATGGTAAATAATTATATAAATCAAAAAGTGAACATTTTTTCCTTTGATTCTTTTAAGAACTAAAAAACTTATCAACAACTAACTCTTCTTGTATCGTTCAACCTTAACTTATTACTTTAAAATTCGTTCTTTTTTGGAATGCATCATCCATATTTTTCTTTATATCTTACATTCATGTTCCTTTAAACATTTGGTCTAGAGTTTGCATAATTAAAATTTGATTCGACTCCTTTGAGTTCTTGTTTGATTCCCTGTGTGTTTTAGATCACTAACCCTCGCCTTTTAGGGTTCACATTACACGACCAAGTATAGGGTTGTCCTCTTTGAAACCATCATTACTCAAGTAATGGTTCCTTCCAATGGGAAAGGTTAAATAAAGATATTAATGGATAATCTTTAATCTTAACTCGTAGATATAATGACTAACATACTTATGATATCCTTGTTTTTTTAGTTCAAATAAATAAAATAAAAGTATAAGTAATAAATGAAGATTTTTAGCACTAGCACATATAAAGATTAAAGCTATCAAGCATATTCAAGTTACAATAATTTTCTCTTATTAATAAGGAGGCTCAAATCTATATATTAGGTTCAATTCATAACTAGGCCCAAAGGGCCCTAAGTTAAGGTGATGAAGTAACTTGTGGATTTTGAGCATTTCTTTGTGAGTTAATGACAAGGTCATGATTTGTGATGAAAATTATCTTATATTATTATACAATTATGGTTGTAATTTTTATTATTATCATTTTATTGTTTATTTAAAGTATTGTAGACTATTTAGGAGATTTTAAAATATTATTATCTTTAGGCTTAAGTTTAAGGATATGAATATTTTTATTTATTTGTTTCCTTATCAATTAGTTTTGTTAGGGTTAAATAGGCCTGTAAACCTAAGGTACAGTTTATTAATTATTAGAATAGTTATCAACTTTTGAAATTTATTATTTGTTGTCTAGTAGAATTTATAAACCCCATAAAGAATCGACGAAGTATTGACCTTTGGTTATCTCTTTTTCAGGCTTTCATTCTACATCAAGTAGTATCAGAATTTAAATTTGTCTAGTTTGATACATCTCACATCTTGATGATTCTATTTTGCATCAAATGGCATTAAACCAGGTTTCTCCTGGTTTGATGTCATCCTATGGAGTTTGTAGTAACCTTTTCAATTACATTGATCATGAAAGGAAGGCTTTTTATAAGGTGCCTTTTTAGATTGTGAATACAATAGATCTTTTCTTCATTAAGGATTTTTTAAGATGCTTTGGTGGACTTAAGGTCGGGTTCAAATATAAAGATGTTTTGGAGGTGAAAATGATGAAATTTTCACATTCAAAATTACAAGATGGTGGAGTTGATTGGTGGAACTATACTCGAATTACCAATTTAGATCTAATGAGTCAAAAATTTGCTAATGGGTAAATATGAAAAATTTATTGGTCATTGAATTTTATGGCAATATAAATTTGATACAATTTTAGATTAAGTTGAAAGGAGATTTAATTCTTGTTTTCTACCAAATATTGAGTTTGTGGATTCATCTTTAAATAATGAAGATTTGCTTTCTTAGCCCTCCACCAATGTCAATTTTTATGTCCAAAAAGTACTATCTTTGGAGTTCAATGTTGGCAAAGTATCAATAATTCAATAAGAGATGGGTCAAAAGAAGTGGAAATACTTATTATTGATCACAACATGATCTAGAAAGTTAATTTGTGTTCCAATGAAGGTATTAAAGAGCTAAAAGATTGTGATAGTCAAAAGATTAATTTATCAGTATATTCAATTAACCCGTGAGGTGAACCCATAACTTCTAGGTTCTAAAATCTTGTTGTTTATTTACTTCCATTGCCAAATAATGTTGATTTTATTTGGTAGAGAAATTCAATACCATTTCAATGTCCTCTTTAGCGAGGTCAATAGTCCAATGAAGACTTATAAGCAATGGTCCATGTGTAAGTCTAAATAATTGAAGAGTTCAATAGAATGAAAGTATTTCTTCGTGTGACATAGAATACGTCAATTCCTCATTATAAATTCAAATATGAGTTTCTTTTGAGTAGAGAGACATGACATAAACCCATAACCCTAATTAATGTTGTAATTTGTATTGTTTATTTTCAATATTTTAGACCAATTAGGAGATTTTAAAATATTATTAAGGAGTTTCCTTAAGCTTTAAGTTTAAGAACTTGAATATTTTTATTTATTTGTTTTTTTATCAGTTGGTTGTATTAGAGTTAAAAACTATTATAAATAGACCTATAATCCTAAGGGCTAGTTTATTAATTATCATATCAATTGCCAACTATCAAAAAAAGCTCTCTTGAAACTTATTATTTTACTTTAGCAAAATCTTGAAACCTTATAAAGACTCAGTCGAGTATTGGCCTTTCATATTCTATTTTACACTCTTTCTTCCTACATCAAGTTGTGATCTCCTAATGATTTCTATCATTAGTCTATGGACCAATGTCTCACTTATCTTATACCTTGAGGATTGGGTCTCTTCACCTATTTTATCATTATTAAAATTTACTCACTATAACACCCCAAAAATATATAAATAGACCCAAGTCGTATCAATCTAAATGCAACTGCTCTTACAACATCTCTACTTTTACATTTAGGTCTCTTGTGTTTTCTTAATGACTTAATCACCTGAGTGTTAGCACTAAAAGCTCCCTTCAATCCTTAATCTTTGTTATTTTATAGGACTTAGATCTACTAAAAACCTAAACTTAAGTCTATTTTAGGTTTGGTATCTTTCTCAGTAAATAGCTCATCACTAATTAATTTTCTTTGCCATGTTCATTATTTTAAAATTCACACTTGTCAAAAGAAAAAAAGATTATTCTAAATTTCTTGCCAACATAATAGTTATTTTACTATGATATTGAAGAAAACCAACAATGCACGCCTGAATTATATGCATAATTAGAGTAAAAAAAAATGATAGTTACAGATTTGCATGTGCATCGCTATAGGAAAGAAAAGAAGATGTCTTGTATATAGAAAAATTTTCTAACACATTTCAGCTCAATGATTCTTCAAGGTTTTTAAAATCTTTGACCTACATTGTCAAGAAAGCACATCCATGAACTTGTTGCGATTCCTCAATAAACTTTTCCTAAGCTCTTGTTCTAAGCAACCCAAGTAATTTTCCTTTATCTGAATTTAGTTTATGTAGTCATTTCCTTCTGCCATTGTTGCTTCTTTATGAAACATTGTTTTTGTCCTCTCGCATTTTTATTGGGCGATCTTCTCTTTGTTCTCAGTGTTAGTCAAAATTGAGTCTCTCATTTCTCTCTTCTTGTTCATTCACGGGTCTGAGATTTTCATTCATGGTGAGTTAATTAGTTTGAACCGACTCGATAAAAAATAATATAAATTAATGGACAGTTGAAAGGACAGTATAAGGGTGACTACTATATGACTACATTATGACCATGCATGGGTCATGATGCTATGGAGAGTCTAGTAATTCAATCCGAAATTTTGGACTGTAGAAAAATTCTGGTCAAGGTATTGATAATTTTACAGTAATTTTGAATGGAAATTTATACCTTTTAATTTCGTTCCAAGTGTGCATGGGTTTGTTTTCTAGCTTGTTTGTATACATTTTTGGTAGAAAATGCACGGTTTTATGGTTTATTTTTGTGAAAACGAGACTTTAAGCCCCTTAATGGCAGCTCCATGTATAAGAGGAATCAAGATCTGAAATTTTGAATGAATGTAGTTCATGTGCAGCCGAATAAAACTGCAAAATATGGAGTTCTGATTCTCTGAAAGTTGAGAGAATTTAAAGGCTTAAATTTTTGTGAATAAACTAAAATTTTGGAACGGTAGAAGTTGAAGCGTCGGTAGAGTAGTACAAGGCTTTGGCTCTCGTCTCCGTGGGCGGTTACTGTTTTTTTTTTTTCCAGGTACACGTGCTCTACAGAGGACATTTTTTTGTTTTTTCTTTTCATTTCTGTAAAAGAAAAGAAAAATAAAAAGGAGTGGCTGCCTTGGGCTGCTCCTCTAACCTGCTTTGCTAATGGTCTTCCCATGTGCACATCAGATACATGATAGAAGAATGTTACGGGTCATGGCTAGCCAGTTTTCTAATTCTTTATGGAAACTGTCTTTCAAAATTCTAGCGGACACCGAACAGACAATATAACCGAAAAGTTAAATTTGGTGAGATTTGGCCTTTTGTAACCCTTCTTAATTTTATAGTGGCATAAATGTTTAAGATGATATTGTTTACTACATTTTTTGCTAAATAGATTCAATTATATGGACAATGAAGTTTATAATATTGATTATTTTTTCTCAATTACATTATCTCATAAAGAGTTTTGTTGTTAACATTTAGTATGAGAGATTAGGTCATATTATGCAACAAAAGATTGAGAGCAAACTAGAGAAAAGTCTATTAGGCTTACTCATTTATGATGATTAACCCATATACGAGTATGACCTAATTGAAAAATAAAATAAATCTATTTGAAAGGCAATACTTCTATTTCTATGAATACATTATGATATCTATGAGCTAATGATTGTTAAGACAAGGTTTGAAATCTGTATTTTCATTATATTTATAGATGACTTAAAGCATTGGATTATATGTATAATCTCCCACATGTCTAATAAATTGCTTTTCGACGGATTGGAGAGGTTGAGATTCAGAACAATATAAAATGAGCAAATTAATATGAGAGATTGGCCAAATATGTTTTCATCTATTTGAACATTTCAAAGAGCTCTATAATGAAAGAAAGAAATAAGGCCATTAGGTATTCAAGTAACTTTGCAATAAGAAGTTATTGTACTGCAAAGAATAGTAAGTTGTAAAAGTCTATAAGTTTAATGATAACATAAGGAAGAAACCTACATCATGATTATAAGATGCATAAGAGAGTGCATCATATATGTTTGATCTTGTGCTTAAATTTAACTATTCCTTATCTTATGAGTTAAAACAAGCAAGAAGTTTGATCAAAGTAGTTTATAACTCTAACAGTTAGTTGCTGTTGTTCATAACTTTTCACTAAAGTGTGAAACTTGTGTACAAAACTTGTGTACAAATATACAAAACATGTAATATGGATACTACTACAAGGCATTGTGATCACTAATAAGCGATGATGTAAGAATGTGATCAAAATAGACTTATGAGATATCATGATGATGCAGGCCAGATTGATAATGCTGCCCGCATTGAAGATGAGCTTACTCGACCAAGGAGATCAGCCCGCATCCAAGCTCGACAAGTCGCTCGACCAGTCGAGGAGATATCGAAGGGACACAATCCGAAGACCAAGAGTTTCATTTGCAAGCCCATGCCATAATGAAGTCCTTGTCTTTCCCTATACATTGGAAGCCTAAAAGATACTTTGGGATGATCAAGAGGACATTGAACATTTACCTAGTTTCTAGTTTCTAAGTTCTTTAATGTTTTATGCCTTCTAGGATCTTTAATGCTCTTTAGCCTCTTCATTTGCTCGAGTCTTTTCATTTGTTTTCTTTGGCTTCAAAAAGATCATCTACTTTATGTATTAGAAAGACGAATTTGATTAAAGAAAAATATTTTGCGTTAAACAATTATCCTGAACCTTGAAGAGTTCGTACCCCTGAAAACCTTGAAGAGTTTTCACTCCATCCTTGAAGAGTCGGAGGTTTTTCAAATCTGCATTCTTGAAGAGTTGCAGTCATCGATCTAGAAGAATCGGTGCCCTATCCACTTCCTTGGAGGCCTGGAAGAGCAACCAACAAAGTTTTATCTTTTCCTTTGTTCTGTCCATTTACATCTGTCCATTTCCACCCCGATTTCATCCTGCCTACAGTGCTTATTTGAGAAAACTCAAAACAGAGAAATTGTTAATTCAGAAGTCTTTGTTCATTTGGCTTTCGAATCAGGTCATTCCGATCTGTATTGACGAAGTTACACCCATTTTCCCGAGCTTGCGCAGGACTGTAATTACTGTTCATCCTGTTCCGCGTGTGCAAGTCAATCTCCCGATCCTAACGTCCGAGTAGCCTACATCAGGCTTCATCACATGTTTTAAAGAAAATGAGTTTTTAGTAGGGATGTAAAGTCTTTTAATGAGATATCAAGTTCTAAAGAGTGAGAGTTTTTGGTAGGAAGAGGAGAAAATTATCTGGATAACTACTTTTCAATACATGTTTGATGACTGTTGTTTTCCCATTGGAGTATTGAACGATTAGAATAACCATGGGTTTGACATCAAAGTCATTGTTAGTCTGCAAGAGACAAAAAGTCCAAAGTTATAGGATTTGGGTGCTGGTTTGACATTGATTGAAGGGTGTTTAGGTTCCTAAGTGATTTAGGAAACGAGTGGGTAAGCAGCATTCAATGTTAGAGCATTGCATACTGCAATGTTCTAGAAGCTCATTGTTTACTTTGCTTCTGACAACTTCTTAATCATTTTGTTGCAGTTGTATATGATATTGTTTTCAGAATATTCGTTTTTTTTTTTTGGCAATGTCTAGATCCTTTTGTTACAGATATGCTTTCGTTAGATTTATTTCATAGATTTGTCTACTACAAAGCTATCCTCAGATCTAGACTTAAAATTCAATATCTCACTTCAACATTCTTCCTTGCTTGTTGGAATTTAAAGTCTTAAGCAAATCAATCGAAGCTTTTCAAGAAAACTAGATTACATCTTTATTTTCTAGCCACATATTTTTACATAATTTACAACTTTTTCTTCAAGTTAAAGCTAGATTGATCTATTTGTGGAAGCTCATTATCTACTTCTCTGCTTCTAACAGCTTCTTGATCATTTTGTTGTAGTTGTATACAATCTTGTTTCTAGACTCTTCTATGCTATTTTTGCAAGTGTCTCCTTTTGTTGTTGTTGTACTTCCGTTAGATTTATTACATAGATTTATCTACTGTAAAGGTGACAGATCTTAGGTACATTGGATCCAAACACAAAATCCAACATCACACTTCAACATTCCTCTTTGGTTGTTGGAGTTTGAATTCTTAGCCTTGTACTTTAATGACTAAATAAGTGTGAGCTTTCTGCTTCCTTTTGTAAGTGTTCTTTCACTTTCATTGGATTTTTTCTGCTGTGATGTTTTTTTCTTGTGCTGGTGCTGGTGCTTTCACTGACTATGTTGATACTAAAGAGACTTGTTATGTCTTGAACACTTGTGATGACTGTTCCTCTTGATTTCTTCATCATCATTATTCTGCCCTTTCATTCTGATTTCTTTCTTCTTGTCTTGACTCCATTTCATATGGTTGGAAGCCTCTTGAAATCTTTAAAGTTTAAATATTGCATGTTTGCAAACATCTACTCAGTTTACAACTTGATATATGTCGGCCAGTGGTCTGGTCCTTAGTATTGGAGATTCTAGTAACAAAACTGCAACTCATGAGGATTATGGTGCTTTCAAAGTTGCATCTAGAGAGAAGTCATCAAGATTATCATCACCTTAACTTTTGGTATTGCTACTACAACTGTTGTTGTTTTTGCTAATACCGTTACTCTGTTGGCCTGTTGTCACTAAAAATAGAGAGAATATCCTTTACTTCAGACACTAAAAACACATCAAACATTTATTTACTACCTCTCTTTGGTTGAGACTCCTATTGTCCCCTTGTCCGCAACTTTAACAGATGCTCTATTTCCCATCTTCACTCTTCCTTTGTAATTTGGATTGATCTTTATCAAGATCTCTATTATATTGGTCATGTGGCTTGAGCAAATATTATCAATGTACCAGACATCATTTTTGTTTTCACTTGCCCTTGCTTTGTGGTAAGTAGCAAACAATTGTTCCCTTCCTTCAGTGAAATTTGCTTACTGACTCTATTGGTGATGCCTTTGTAACTGTTGATATGGCATGTATTGCTATTAATTTCTTTGCTATTGCAATTGCTGTGCAAGTTGTTGTTGTTGACCTCTTTGTTTTTTATTCTAGCAATCTTTTTTGAAATGCCCAAATCTGTTGCAGAATTTGCATTGTGGGTTGCCTTTGTGCCAACAATCCTCCTCCAAATGGTTAGCTTTCTTGCAAATCCTATACGGTGGAAAGTTTTCTTTCTTCTCTTTTGAATCATTAGTGATAGCTTTTTGATCTTTTGGCTCACCGGAGATTGAGGCTTTTTACTTGAATCTGGCCTACAAGGCTCCTTCAATAGCTTCTTCATTTCTCCTTAAGATCCTCTGCTCATGTGTTTCAAGTGATCCCATCATTTTGGAGAGTAAAAGAGTTGATAGATCTCTTGATTGCTAGTTGTGATCTTATTTTTAGAATCTTTTATTTTGTTTCTAGTTGTGTCTAGATGCTTTTGTTGCAATTGTACTTCCATTAAATTTATTTCATATATCTATTTGCTACAAATGTGATAGATCTAAGGTTCATTGGATCTATACTCAAAATCTAAAATCTTAACAAAAGTCTAAACAAATTGTTCAACTAAATAGCATTTGTTATGCTGGCTAGTATATGATAGTATGGCCTTGGCTAGTTATCTTATGGTCATGTGATCATACTATCCCTTCAATATTTATGGGCTAGTTTATCTCATCCCATGTGCTAAGACTAATATTAATAATCTCACTACCCCATACAAACTTTTAGATCTGTCTTCCTGACTCCTCTAAGTAAACTAATTGGGCACTTAACTAAAAAGGATATCATAAGTATGTTAGTCATTGTATCTACAAGTTAAGATTAAGGGTTATCCATTAATATCCTTATTTATCCTTTCCCATAGGAAGGAACCATTACTTGAGTAATGATGGCTTCAAGGAGGACTACCCCATACTTTGTCGTGTAATGTGAACCCTAAAATGCAAGGCTTAGTGATCTAACATGCACAGGGAATCAAATAAGAACCCAAAAGTGTCAAATCAAATTTTAATTATGCAAACTCTAGACATAAGGTATAAAGAAAAATATGGATGACACACTCCAAAAAAGAACGAATTTTAAAGTAATAAGTTAAGATTGAACGACACAAGAAGAGTTAGTTATTGATAAGTTTTTTAGTTCTTAAAAGAATTAAAGGACAAAATGCTCACTTTTTAATTTTTATAATTGTTTATCTTCTAACAATGAAATCAAGCCTATTTATACATTGAAATAACAACCCTTAAAATCCAAAAATTAAAGCCAATGATAAACTCTTAAAAGATAGAAACATTCCTATTTTACTATAAACTATTATTTTATAACAAATTTCTATTTTATAAAAAACTCCTACTTAAGAGTGAATTTTATTACCTAACCCTAACTCATTAAGCACTTCAGTCATATTAAAAAAGTCTTAATCTTCTCTCAAACTTGAATATATGCCATTGGATGAATTTATGCCATTTGTAACTTGGTTGGCTTAGATATTCTCAATCAGCTCATTTAGTGTTTCTTTCATTTTTTTTAACCCTTAAACATGCCATTGACCCTTCATAAATGCTCAATAAATCCTTAAAAGTCCTTTATGCATTACCTCCTCCATATATCTCATCATTCCCCCTCTCCTTAAAAGGATTCCTCCTCAAATTATCACTTGGATCAAAAGGAGAAAGATTAGAAATATTAAATGTTGCATTCACATTTTACTCATCAACAAGGTCTAACTTATAGGCATTGTCATTAATCCATGCTACCACTTGAAATGGACCATCTCCTTTACCTTGTAGCTTTAAGCACCTCTAAATCTAAAACATTTCCTTATGCATATGCACTCAAACCTAATCACCAGATTTAAAGACTACCTTTTCTTGCCCTTTTTTGGTATAAGTTACATATTACTTAGTTTGTTTGGCAATTTCTTGCCATATCTTCTCATGCAACTTCTTCTTTATTTCAACCTTGCAATCACCATCTAAACTAACATACTTATCAATAGAGAAAGACGTCAAATCCAAAGGAGTTAAAGGATTAAAACCATACACAATTTAAAATAGAAAGTAACTAGTAGTAGAATGAACATTCTTATTTTATGTGAACTTTACATGCAACAAATAAACTTCTGACATTTCTAAATTCATTCAAATAATAGCATACAAAAAAGTAAAAAGAGATCAATTAACTACCTTAGTTTACCTATATATTTATGGATGACAAGTAGTTGGGAACACTAGTATAGTACCTAGTTTAACCCATAAAGTCATTTAGAAGTTGTTCAAGAACTATGTATCTCAATCTAAAATGATCCTCTAAGGCGTGTCCTATAAGTATACTATGACTCTAAAGGATAATTCAATCACATTATTTGCATTGTTAGTTTTTATGACATAAGATGAAATAGGTCATCTTTAAAAATCTATTAATAATAACAAGTATAGAGTCCCTACCCTTTTTTAACTATAGCAGCGCTATCACAAAGCTCATAGATAAATCAACTCAATATTGGTTAGGCATGGGTAAAGAGGTGTATGAGTCATAGGGTAAAACTCTAAATTTAACTTATTTGCAAGTTATGCACTTCTTGCACACCCTCCCAATATCTCGTTTCATGTGTGGTCAAAGGAAATACTCAACTAAGAACTAACTTCCTTAAAAAAGTCATAGGTACAGATAAACGATTTTCCCAAAATAAAAAACTCTTATACTTATAAAATTTCCTAGAAGCTGACTTCTCACATATGTTATACACATTAGTAAAGTTAGGATCTTTCACATATAAATTTTTAATATATTCAAATTCAAATAATTTTGCATTAAGTATAGAGACAAAGACATACTTACAAGATAATGCATCAACTATCACATTCTCCTTGTTAATATTTGATAGCACAAAGAAAGGTTGCAATGAATTCAACCTATTTGGCATGTTTTATGTTCAACTTTCCTTACCCTTCAAGTATATCAAGGTTTCATAGTTAGTATGAATGAGAAACTCTTTGGGCCAAAGGTAGTGTTGCCATGTCTCTAAATCTAATACCGATGTATTCATGTCGTTATCATAAGTAGGATATTAAGAGCTGCTCCACTTAGTTTTTCATTGAAATAAGCAATTGGTCACCTTTTAGTGATTTTGTTGTCTATTTTACAATCAATGTACATTCTCCAAGTCTCATCTTTCTTGGATACAAGCAATATTGTAACTATACATTAACATATCCTCTCCCTCACATATCTCGTTGTCATAAGCTCATTAACTTGCCTTTAAAACTCCTTTGTCTCCTCAAGATTACTTTATAACTCAATCATTTTGGAATTGTTGCACCATGGATGAATTTAATCTGATATTTTATTTCCCTCAAAGGTGGCAAACCACCTAATTCTTTGGATAAAACATCACCAAATTCTTACAAAAGAGGAACAACAACACTAGGCAAAGAAGAGTTAAACTCATCAATACTAAAATAAGCCTCTTTGTACAAAAGTACAACAATAAGTTATGTTGAATAGAAAACTCTTTTAACATCACTCTCTTTTGTAGTGTTAGCTATATTTGTACAACTACCCTCATCAATGATCATACTACATACCTTATCTTTGATATGACATCGTGTATAGAAGATATTATCTCTTTGCACTTCATCATCTTTCTTGGTTTGTATGCTCAATATTTGTCTAGTCACCAACATATCTCTCTCAATTAGGTACTCCTCTCTATCACTTGTATCATCTAATGATGGCATAGAGTCATGATCAAACTCACTTTTAGTCCTAATATCACCATTATCCCACAACACTATGGTATGCTTATTAGAACACTGAGATGCAATATGTCCCCTTCTTAAACAATTAAAACATTTAATATTTTTATTTTTACAAGGTTGGAAATTAAAATTACTTTTTTACTTATTATGGCTCACTTCCTTACTCTTATATGATTCAACCTTAGGATTGTAATAAGCCCTCTTCCTTTTTACTCTAATTCAACTTTTAGGATAAAGTGGAACCTAAATTCTATCCAATTCATGTAGAATGCTTTTGTTTAAGTTGCCTCTCAACTTTCATTATCAGGTGCACCATGTCTTCTAACTCCACAAAATACTATCATTCAACTACCTTAACAATATCTCTATTCCACCCTTGCAAGAACCAAGCCATGGTTACTTCTCTATCCTCCTCCATATTAGCCAACATCATGGTAATTTCCATCTCCTTATGGTAATCCTCCACACCCTTGGTGCCTTAAGTGAGCCCTTATAGCCTTTAGTACAAATCCCTATAATAGTGATTAGGGACGAAACCTCTTCATCATGATAGTCCTCCCATGTATTAGTAAACCTTTCACGATTCATTCTCTTAGTCAAAACAAGTTAATCCCATCAAATAATAGGATAATCAGTACATTCAACTACAACAAGTTTCACTTTTTCTCTTCAAAGTAGTTGTGACAGCTAAAGACCAATTCAACCTTCTTGTACCGTTTTAAATAGGTTTGTTAATCATTTTTTCCTCGGACTAAAAGAATTTTCATTTAATGCTACCAAAATTACAATCATAGGTGTCTCACTTCCTATTATCTCTTTGACCATTTCTATTATTGGCAATTCTGACCAAAGCAATTAGATCATCAAATTCATTATCTTCTACATTATTTGCATGGCCATGGTCTTATCTCTCATACTCTTTTGTATTAGGAACCTCACCGCCTCTATACCTCCTTGGCAATTTTGCTATTGTATTGGCTTGTTTCTTCATCATATCTCTCATATTAGTAAATTTGATGTTCATTCACTTAATTTATAGTTGCATAAATTTGATCATGAATGACACATCACTACCTTCCTTCTTAACTCCACCTTCATCTTTGGAAGACATAGTGTTAATTCTACACAAAATGGCTAAGATACCTCAACAAAACACTCCCTTATGTGTTTCACTCAAAAATAGTGTCACACCACCTCATGTTTATACTCTTTAAAGATTTTTTTTAATATGTGTTTATACTCCTACCTTTTACTACTTAAATTTTCTCTCTTAATTCTTTATTAAATTAAAAACCCTCAATCCAAGTCATTTTATGACTAATTAATTCCAATAAATTAGAATCAAAGAAATTTAGAAAAGCATAATGAATAAAAGTTATGGGTTAGAAAAAAGCAATAAGATTAAATTGCAATACATAAAAAGAAAATAATTAAATTTGAATTCTTGTAGGAACTAAAAAGCAACAAGGTCTACTCCTATAAACCCTAGACGTAATGTTTAAAGGATCATAATCCAAAAGTATAAAGGAAGATATAGATGTCACACTCTAGAAAAGAATGAATTTAAGAGTAATAAGTCAAGTTAAACATCATAGAAAGAGTTAGTTCTTGATAAATTCCTTAGTTCTTAAAAGAATATAAAGAAAAAATTCTCACTTTTCAATTCACATAATCGCCTACCTTTTAACAATGAAATCAAATCTATTTATAAGTCGAAATAACAACCTTAAAAATTGTAAAAGTAGAGACCATGATATATTCCTAAAAAATAAGAACACTTTTATTTTATTATAAACTCTTATTTTATGACAAACTCTTACTTTATAACAAACTTCTACTTAAAAGTAGGTTTTATTACTTATCCCTGACTCATCAAGCATTCCAATGATATTAATAAAGTTTTGGCCTTCTTTCAAATTTGAATTCACACCATTTGCAACTTGATTAGCCTGAATATTCTCAATCAGCCCATTTAGTGATTCTTTCATTTTTTTAGCCCTCGAACGTGTCATTGGCCTTTTATGAATGCCCAATGGATCCTTAGAAGTCATCCATGCATCAACCCTTCTATAGATCTCATCACCGTAATGTATCAAATACAAAACCCAATAGTACGTTAACTATAAATCCTTATAATTTCCTTAAAATCAAAGGGGATGTTGTTAAAGGGATTCAAACTTGAACCAATATGGAAAGAGACATGCCAAATTACTACTAATCTCTTACATTAGGTGGTACTTTTCATTCCTCATTTAAGTTCTCTCTTTGTGTAAAGGCTATTAAAAGGACACATTCACGCCAACATGATGGACTTTATTTATGAATTCATTTACAAATAGTTTCTTTTAATTATGGCCTCATTTACTAATGATTGAATTTATTTAGGGACAATTATGCACCATGTGGCTCAAAAAGTTTTCATTTCAAGACTTATCGCTTCAAATTCATCAATTTAATGTTATGTGGTTGGTTTTCACTTATCAAAAAAAAATTTTATGTTTGTTCTATTAATTTTTTTTAAATCCAATCCACTAAAATTTCTATTAGATCAATAAAGATGGGATCTACAAGTATAACCCTCTTTGGTAGTGTATTGCAACTTGTATTAAGGGGAGTAAAAACTAGTTTGGACCTAAATAAATAAAAGAGTGTTTCGTTTTACTTTTCAAAAATGTGTTTTACAAACACACACGCCACCTAAAATAAAGGTTTGGAAAAGCAACAATTTGTTGCTTTTAGCCACCACCAAACATAAAAAAGGCAAAAACTAAATTGTGTTTTTATTTTAATAGAAAAAAATATCCTTAATTCTTTGACCTTCATTGTTGAAGAGTTTCAAAAATGAAAAAAAAAAAAGTAAATGTAAGTATAACAAACATTGGTTGAAAAAAAAATTGTACAAAAAAGGGATTAGAGGTAATGGAAACAACTACATAAAAGAGACTTGATTGAGATGGCAACCCATGAAAGGAACAATTCTTGCTATTAAGACATGGTGGGAAGAGCAGATTAAGGTAAGTTTTAACATTATTCTTATTTACTTAAACACACACACCTTCTAAAATAGAGGTTTTGGAAAAGCAACAATTTGTTGCTTTTAGTCACCACCAAACAAAAAAGGCAAACACTAAATTGTGTTTTTATTTTAATAGAAAAAATTATCCTTAATTCTTTCACCTTTATTGTTGAAGAGTTCAAAAAAAAAAATTGTAAGTATAACAAACATCGAATGAAAAACAAGATGTCCTAAAAAGGGATTAGAGGCAATGGAAAGAATTACACAAAAGAGACCTGATTGAGATGAGATCCCATAAAGGGAACAATTCTTGTTATTAAGACATGGTGAGAAGAGTGGATTAAGGTGAGTTTTAACATTGTTCTTTTTTACTCAAAAATAATATTTTTGATAAGTTTAGGATACTAACAATGCCCTATATTTTACAATAATGTTGGCTAATCTACCTATGAAAAGATTTCAAGAATGTAGTATTGAACTAGAAGTCAAGAAAAAGTTAGATGTCTTGTTTAGGGATCTAGTGACCATAGGAAGATATGTTGTTGCACCTTCGCTGACTACTTTATGTATTAGTGATGGTGTTGAGACTAATCATCTAACTCAATACAAAAGTGTTGTATTAAAAGTTAGATGTAAAACTTAACCTTATTGATTACATAGATAAATTATTTAAAGGTTCTAAGATACAACAGGGGAATGTAAATATTAGCACAAGAGATGTAGCAAGAAGAAATGAGACCAATAAGAAAAGAGTCATTAAATGAAATTTACATGTGAAAAAAGGTTCTAAAGGGTACAAAATGACAATATAGAGGGGTAGCTACATTTAAAGAAACAATTGATCTATTGGTTCATAATGTTGTTGAAAATAGGAAAACAGAGTTGCCAAGATGTTTTTTACATGATGTTATAAAGGATTTCCATTCTTTAACAAGTGTTGAAAAAGATAGTGACCTTTTTATGGATGCCATAGATTTAATCTAAGAGAATAGAAATAAAGATATTTATTTTGCATTGATGACAAAATAAGCCAAGTTGTGTTAGTTGCATTATCAAATTAAGTAACACAAAACCCAATAGATGCCTTAGATTAAATAGACATGTTAGTTTCTCTAGTTACTAACATATTTTGGTGTACATGACATTACATATTATTAGATATATTTACTAGTTATCATTTTTTTTAATTTTTTTTTTTTTTTACTGAGCTAAGAAACATTTGGTACATCTAGTGTTTTACATATTAATATAGATATATTCTTTTTTTTTTCATAGATATGACTAATGATTATGGAAATATTTAGGGAGAATACAATGATAATGATGCTAACAATGAAGATAGACTCTAACTATTGGAAGTGACTACCATTGGTGCTATTCATACCTATCATTATACATATATACACAAAAAAACCCTTGTATAACCTTATATCAAATAGGGATAAAATAAGTGATTGAATTAATATAAGACAATGAGGTACGATGTCTAAATATGTTCAAAATAGATAAAGGAACATTACTTTAGTTATGCACTAATCTACAATAGAATTATGGGTTAATGCCTTCATAGAGAATGTCTTACATTGAGAAAGTGTGCATCTTTTTATACATAATTACTATGGTTGAATCCAATAGATCAATCAGCAAATATTTTTAGCCCTTGGGGAAGCAGTTAGCAAAAATTTTGCAAAAATCTTATCAATAGTTTTATCACTTGCAAAAGATATTATCAAACCTCATGACCCTAATTTTAGAAATATCCCACCACAAATTCTCTATGATAGTAGATATATGCTGCATTTCAAGGCACTTTTTTGATAATATTTTTATAATAGCAAATAATTAACTTTTGTTTAAACTTCTTCTACACTAAATTTAATTTTATCAATTAGATATAAGCATGAGTATGTTTTAATCATAGGATTGCACTAGAGCAATAAATGGAACAAATGTATGTATAAGTATTCCTATGGAAGATAAAGTATGATTTATTGAAGAAAAGTCATACTAATATAGAATATCATGGTAGCATGTAATTTTGATATGCAATTCACTTCCATATTAGCTTGATAAGAGGATAAGACACATGATGTACACATTTTTATTTCAACTATTAATAATCTAGATCTTAATTCCCACACCCCCTAACAAGTACTAATCATAACATAATTTTTTCTTTTCAAAAAATATTTTATATAAGAAATTATTCACTTCAAAATTCTTTTTATAAGAAAATATTATCTTGTTAATGGATATGATAAAGTATAAAATATCATTTACCTAAATTTCAAAACGGTTGACCACCAAAAGGATGTAATGAAATCTTTAATTATGCACATTTATCATTAAGAAGTTGTATTGAAAGAGCATTTGGCGTATGAAAGAGACGATGGAAGATATCTTATTTGATGTTATGTTATTTATTTAAAGTGTAGAGAAATATTGTTATTATGACAACGACATTACATAATTATATTCATAAAAAATTTATAAATGTTCCAATTTTTTATCATCATTATGATATTGTACCACATGATATTTTTTTTATGTTGACAGAATTTCACAAGATGGATTCCTTAATGATAGTAAAATGACATAAATCATTTTTCTTTATGAGCAAATTACTTCTAGTTTGATGACTTAGAATTTTTTTTTTTGTTTTTTATTTTGGTCTCTTTTTTGACAAGTTTTTTTTTTTTTTGAAAAAAGTATATTTTTTATATTTGATAGATATAATATTTATTTTTTAAGTTATTCTCTTAATTAATTATCTCTTCAAATAAATTACTTTAATTATAGTCACTTAAATTAATATTTTATTTTTTAATAAAATAGTACAATATAAAAAATGAATAGTATAAGTCATTGGTAAGGTCTAATATTTAATTCATAAATTGAAATAAGAAATTAGTAATTAAGTTATTAAGAATAAAATAAATTATTAATCACATCTTTTATAATCATTTTACATGCTAACAATTATTTTAACAATAATTTTACTAAACAGTAAGAATTCTTTTGGATTTTCCTCACCTTATTGTCATCATTATTATCTAACTTGCAACTTTGGGTAACATAATTTTTAGTTTCAATATTCTTATTTACACTACTTTATCTCATAGTATTACCAAACATGATTTATATTGAAAATCAAATAAATGCTGAAAATACCTTTACATGTGACAAATACCTAATCAGGAATAAGAAATGGAAACAAATTTATATAAAAAGAATCCTTTCTCTAACTTTTAATTAGTCAACCAAATCAACTCCTTTGGTAGTTCCCAAAGTTCATAAGGATAAGCATTAAGCATTTACTACATGGTATAATAACATCTTATAATTCAAGGAAAATTAACAAGTTGAGGTAATGCAAAGCACAATCAATGTATCTTAACAAAAGAGAAAAGTTCAAAATTGAATCTTTAAAGTCAGAAAAGATAAAATGGGAAGGAAAATCATTTCCAAATATTCGCTCTTTAGACACTAAATAGAGGATTTCTTTTCCCTTTCATTTAGAGACACTATAACCAATTGGCAAGAATGAAGAAGAAAAAAAAGGAAAAGGAATGGTAAATACAACTAAAAAAAGAAAAAAAATTATATGCTGAATTCAATTCATATTTTATAAAATAAATAATAAGTTATGGGATAAAGTGAGGTATATAAACCTTCAAGCAACCAAAAGAAAAAAATGGAGAAGAAGGCTGTGACACGTTTCAAAGTCACTCACCATAAAGTCATCCTTCAGTTCATCATCTTTCATCTTCTCCACTTTTATCTTATACCTAACTTTTTCATCCTTCTCCTTCATTGATGAAGCATTGCTTTATTTGCAAGAAAACCTTGCATATTTGGGGCAAGGTAAGTATTCTTGAAGGCTCAAAGATGGAAGTAAATCTCTACAATAAAGCAATCACATAACATCTTGACTTTTGCTTTACTCATAGCTTGGGTTGCCACCCTAGCCATTGCTTCACAACAAGGTTTGCCTAGACCATTAAAAACTTATGCATGTAAGGGCTGCATAGGATGATCAGTTTATGTTGCGTAACTACATCTTATAGTTTAGCATGGTAAGGATGTAGTTTGCCTTACAAATGTTGTACAATATGATTAAGAGAAAGCAAAAGAAAGTATAGAGCTCCATCAAAAGGTAGGGAGTTAAAGAGATAAACCTTTAGCATCCCAGAAAAAGGGAAGAACATGCCTATATATAGCCTCAACTGTCTTTCATATCTATATAATATTATTAATTTTATAACATGAAGATGCCAGGTGACAAACTTCATCTTCATTTGAGTCTAATTTTAGAGGAGAAGGTTAAGGGATTTTTTCTTTTAAACTCTTTTTAATTTTTTTTCTTCAATTAGAGATTCAATCATTCTTTTTTTCATTTATATTCCTTATATTTACAATTTTCCATCTCATTTAAGGAAACTAATTTCCTGGAGCCGTTGAGAATTCTTGCAAACATCACCATCAATGATTCTCTATTAGCTCTCCTTTTATGGATATTTATTGATTCTTTTATACTTATTCTTATATTACCTCTTTTCAAACTTTTCATTTTCCTCCATAACTTACAAAGATTACAATTATTGCATTTATTATTGTATTACTTAAAAATAAATTGATGAAGATTTAAGTCTTTTCTTCTTTCCAAGTTTAAATATAGATTATTACTCACTTGTTAGTGCAATACATTTTCAGATTAATTGCATATGAAAATTAGAGAGAGAGGCAAAGGCACAATCACTATATTTCTCTCTCTAGCTTCTCTCTATTTACATCTCCATCATCCTCTCCTTTTTTCTTTTTTTTATAAAATCCCAAAATTCTTAACATCCCAAAATTAATAACCCAAATCAATTAAATAGAAATTAGGTGAAAAGAAATTACCTTCTTGAATATCAATTACTTCTCTTCTAGTCACCAACTACAATAAAGGTTGAAATCTAAATGCAATTTTAGCTCATTCTATAGAAAAATAATAATCATTTAACAAAGACTTATTACATCATAGAGGCAATAAAAACCAAAAAAAAAAAGTGACCTTATGAAATTTGTTGACAATTATGATTTTGCATAGATAAGAGAAATAAAAACTAAAAATTAAATATTAAATGAAGTCGCTACAACTTACATTCTTTGACACTTATTGCAGGGTAATTTATAAAATCAAACTTTTTTTTATAAAAATAAGAAACTTAAATATTATTATGAATTTAACAAAGAAAGGATTGTGTAACACAAGTATAAATATAGTATGTCTTATCACTTTATTAAAACAAGTTTATTTATAATTGTGTACATAATTATTTGAATGTTGGGATGATATTTTCTTTTATAAGATCAAATTTAATGTAGATCCACACATATTACAAATCAAAAAGCTAGTTTATAATATGATTGCAGACAAGAATTTTACTATCCCTTTGGTGGCTATGTATTATCGATGGGGACACTCGAGTTGAAATACCCATTCTTGCCTCTCTAATTTTAATCAATTAAATAATGTCTAATATGGATAATTTTGTCATTTCCTTTGGTGCCTTTCTATATCAATATGCTTTTCATTCTTCTCGCTAATTGTCTTCCAACAGTTAATAATTTACAAACCAAAAAGAATGTTAAACTTCAAAGGAGATGTTGAAGGGAAAGTTGCTCAATATTTTCCTACTATTAGTTACCTTTTTCTTCTTTCTTAGTTACTTATATTGGACTCCTCAAATATTTCTATGACATCTTACGAGTTATGAGGAAAATATTTACTAAGTATGTGTTAATACATGGGATGCACATGGTCTCAATAATGTAGAGACCATAATATGGTTTATAAGAAATTTAGATTGTTGGGATTTGAGGACATCTACAGGAGTTGTAGTGTGCATATTATTGGGATCTATGTAATTAGAATGTGGAGTCTCTTAATAGTTAAAAAATTAAATTTTATTTTTGAAATTTTAGTTTCTAATCTTGATAAAAGATATAAAGTTTATGGGATGAGAAGAACTATTGTTATTATATAATCCACATTTAATGAGTTTTTTAGTAGACAAAAAAACAAAAACATCTACAAGTAATAGTGTGAACACTTTGATTTAACTTATAAATCAAACTAAATGGAACTATAATTAATGATCTTGTTTTTTTTTTTTTTAAATTAATGGTTAATGATTTTTGGTGTACAAAACTAAATTGTAATCTGCAATCATATTTGTACATTTACATATATTTTTTACATGTGATTGTTATTAGTTATGTTTCAGAGTTTTTAATATAATTTTTAGAAATTTTGTAATTAGACTAAATTGTAATCTGTAATTCTATTTATACATTTTAAATGTATTTATCAAACTATATTTGAAAAGAAAAGTTAATTTATTTAAATTATAGACATATATATCTTTTTTGTCAAAGAGATAATAGTCCCAAATATGTAAGTATGGTTATTGATTTTATATAGAACAAACATTGAATTATGCATCAAAATGTAAACCCAAATCAATCTTTATAAATTATTAATATTTTTCCTTGTATAAATTATTGATAGTTTCTCTTGATTAAATTACACAATTCGATGATGGAAAGAGGAGGAAAATATTTCATACGACTTTTGGTGGGAAATAAGTAGAAAAATGAGAAAAAGAACACCATTATTTTAAAATTATTTTTTTTCCTCAATTCATTTATTGAATCAAATGAAAAATGGGCATTGTTGTAATTTTGTTCCTTTCCTCCCATTCTCTCATTAATGGTCTTTTTTTTTTCTATTTCCAACCAATTTTTTCCTTTTTTTTTTTTTGAATTATTTGCCTTTCACTTTTTTTCCCCGAATGATAAAAGTTAAAAAAAAAGAAGAAGAAATTGCCAATAGAAATGAGAAGATTCAAACTCACCTAAAATCAGCTTCATCATATAGCATTTTGCCCACCTCATGTCTCTCTTTCTCACATATATCACATCTCTTTCTCATACACATATAATGTACTTCTCAATTATTGTTGCATTACATATTATATTTACCTTCTTTATTTTTGTTGCTTTCAATTCTTTCTAAATTTTTACTTTTGTGAATAGGTGAATTGAGAGAGTGTGTGTTTCTATGTAATAGGGTGGAAGACCTTGGGAAATTTTATTTTTCCAAATTTATGCTCATGCTAGAATTATTGTATACAAATTGGTATAAAATACATCAGTTACAAATTAAGCTATAAATTATCCATTAATAAAAAAGATGGTGCTTGTCTTTTGAAAAAGGGTTATTGAATATTGTCTCCATTGACTTTTATGTATTTATTTTAAAATGTGTAATAGTTAGTTGATATTTATAAATTGTCCACTAATAAGAAAAATTGTGCTCATCTTTTGAAAAAGGATTATTGAACATAGTTCTCATTGACCTTTGATTTTTTTATAAAGTGTGAAATATTTAGTTGATAGTTGCTGGTTGTTAAAAGAAGGAGATTATGTAAGTTTGAAGATATCTTAGAAAGGATGAATTCTACCCTAATTAAATATAAATTAATGTGGAAGTTTTAGGAGGTGAGGAATCCAATCTTTGACTCCTTCAAGCTTTATAGGCTCGATGGCATCTTTGACTCCCTTAATCATTGACCTATGATGTGTATTTCTCTCATTAACTCAAAAAATTCTAATGATGGGGTGCATCCTTGTATTGCCAACATTGAAGGACATAATAAGACGTGACATCAATTCAAACTATGCTAGGTAAAAGTAGTGCACACTAGTTGTTGCATAAAAGGAGACTACTAATAACAAATATTTGATAGCTTTTGATTTCATAATTAGGCAAAGAAATTTGGCCCTTAGAACTTATTATATAAATAACTTCTTTCTTTTTGGAAGTGAAGTTCACTGTTTGATTCAACTACTTTGATGCATGTTAGTATATTTTGCCAAACCATTCATGAATTGAAATAAGGGAAAATTACATGCACATTTTTTAATACAAAAACAATGCACAATTAGTAAAAAAGGAAACACAAACAAAATTTAATTGTTAAAAGTGGTCTTTTACAATTATATGTTGTGGTACTTTCTATTATTTATTAATAGAAGATTATTTTACTAATTTTGTATGATGAGTTGAATAAAAAGTGTGTCAAACAACTATTCTCTATTGAAATAAGAGAACAATTATATGGATAGACCTTTTCTCAAACATATTATATACAATTAGTAAAAAATGAAAAACTAAACACAAATCAAAATTATAGTTTAAAAAGTGGTATTGACATTTAAGTAAATGACATTGTTTATAAATAAAAGATTAGTTTATAAATTTTCTATGATGAGTCTAATGACAAGTGTGTCTAACAACTATTCTTCATTCAAATAAGTAAGCAAACATAAAGATACAAGTTTTGTTACACACAATACACAATGAGTAAGAAAAAAAAGCACATAAACCAAAATTTATAGTTAATAAATGAATATAAAAAATATTAATTTTAAATCTTTATAAACATTTACAATTAAATAGTTAACTTTTTTATATTTCCATTTGACTTTATATTTTTTAAATTTATTTCAAATTGATCCTTTTTTTTTTAGAAAAGCAATTAAGTTATTAATGATTTCTTTTTAGTTAATATACAATTTTTAATAGTTTTAACTATTTTTCATCTAGAAATGAAAATTTGAAATGAATTTAAAAAGTATACAATTCAAATAAAAATGTAAAAAATTTAGAATATAATTATAAAAATTTACAATAATTTTTTATATATTTTATTAAAAAATAATATTTTATTGTACGTGTAATTGTTTCTTAATAAAAAATAATTTTATTAATTATGTATAATGAGTCAAACAAAAAATTGTGTCTAACAAATAGTATTCTTTGAAATAATGGAGTAATTATATGAATACACTTTCTATCAAACATTATATGCAATTATTAAAAGAAGACATATTATGCAAAATTAATAATTAAAGATATAATATTTTACTATTATACATAGTGATTCATACCACTGTTTATTAATAAAAAATTATTTTATTAATCATGTATCATTAGTCCAACAAAAAGTATGTCCAACAAGTAATCTTAATTGAAATAAGTGGGTCACAACATGTACACACCTTTTATTAGACACAATATCCAAAATTAGTTAAAAATAGTTGAACAAACAAAAATTTATAGTTAAAAAAGTGATATTTCACTTTATAAATTGTTATGCATTTTATTATTTATTAATAAAAATTATTTTATTAATTATTTATATTAAATGTAATAAAAAGTATGTTTAACAAATAATTTTCATTAAAAAAAGGGAGCAATTGTATGGAAACTCTTTTTGTTAGACATACCATACATAATTAGTATAAAAGGCATACAAACCAAAATTTATATTTAAAAAATTGGTCATTCGCTCTATATAATGAGTTTATTAATAGAAAATTAGTTTATTAATTCTATATGATGAGTTTAACTAAAAGTGTATCCAACAATTTTTTATCGAAATAAGAGCAAAATTATATGGACACATCCTTTTTAAGACGCATTATACACAATTAGTAAAAAAAAAAACAAAAAAAGCACAAAAATAAAATTTATGGTAAAATAGTTATCTTTCATTGTTATTAATTGTGCTATATGCAATTATTTAAAAATAAATGATGATTTTATTAATTTTTTATAATGAATCTAATAACGAATATGTCTAACAACTATTTCCCATTAAAATAAGTGAGTGACCACATGGACACATCTTTTGTTAAATATAAGTAAAGGTGGCAAAAGTTAACTCACTATGAGTAACTAGACTTAAAACTCTTGAAACTAATTCAACTCAATTTGTTTTGATTGAAAAAGACAATAATTCATAACTAAACTTGACTTAAAATCAAAAAGACCTCAAATTTGAATAACCTATATCCAAAGTAACTTGAAACCTAATAATTCAAATCTTAAATGGCCTAAAACTTGAATAATTCAAATTTGAAATTATCTGAATTCAAAATAACCCAAAATTTGAGATTAAGTAACTTGAAACTCATAACAATTCAAACTAGTTTAAATTAAATTCAACGTGAAATTTTAATTTATTTTAATGATAACTAAAATTTGTAAGTATTATTAATTCAAAAATAATTTTTTATTTGATTTATTTTTTTTATAAATAGTAATTATTTTTAAAATTATTTTCTTTATATTAGTATAGACACTAGTTTACAAATATCAAATATCTATTATTTAATTTAAATTTTTTAATGATAAATATGAGATAAAATTTAAAATTTATAATATTATTATTAATCAAAATCATTATAGTAAAATAAATTTGTAAAACTAATTGTGTGGTATGTATGTATTTGATTTTCGCATTTTAAACACATAATATTTCTATTTATCTTTTGAATTCAAATTGTTATTTTCCACTTCTCAATATACTAGAATACTTTGCTTGTCTAATTTCATAAACACAATATTTTTACTTCTCTTTTGAGTTTAGATTTTCCTTTTCCTCTTTTTTATAAACCATCACACATTATTTACTCTAAAAGAACTTATTTCACTATTTAATTCTTTAAATTTGTATATAAATAATAACCTAGTTATACTAAAAATTACTTCTTATCCTCTGATAGTAAGAAAGGGAAATTTTATTATATTAGTATAGTAATAAAGTGGAAATGCTCACAAATGGAAGCAATAAAAATTGACTTAATTTGAATAATTTAACTTAACTCGTAAGAAATTTGAACCAATCCAATTTGCATTAACTTAAAGTCAATGATTGATAACATGATTCAACTCAAAACTAAAATAACCAAAACTTAAATGACATGTATTTGAAATGATTCAAAACCTAAATAACTTGAAATTTAAGATATCTGAAACCTAATAAAACCAAAATCTAAATGATTTGAAACTTTAGATATCTAAAATCTAAATGACCTAAAATTTAAATAAGCTTATATCTAAATAACTTAAAACGCTAAATAATCCAATTCAAAATTAAACTCAATCTACTTGTTGGCCACCCATAGACACATGATACACAATGAGTTAAAAAATAT
>JAIRCJ010000124.1:0-122190 GCA_020883675.1 Bruguiera gymnorhiza | reverse complement strand
AAACCTCAGATATCTAAAATCTAAATGACCTAAAATTTAAATAACCTATATCTATAATACTTAAAAACGCTAAATAATCCAATTCAAAATTAACTCAATCTACTTGTTGGCCACCCATAGACACATGATACACAGAGTTAAAAAATATAGACATATACAAAAGGTAGTATTTCATTATCATGCATGCTATTGTTTATTAATAAAAACTAATTTTATTAATTATGCATAATGAGTCAAACAAAAAGTGTGTCTAATAGGTATTTTCATTGAAATAATGGAGCAAGTACATAAATACACTTTTCTATAGGAAAATATTTGCAATTATTCAAGAAAGACACAATACAAAATTTATAATTAAAAAATTGATATTTCATTATTATATATTGTGGTACATGTTATTATTTAATGATATAAATTATTTTATCAATTATGTATAATGACTTAAACAAAAAGTGTGTTCCAATAAATATTTCTCATTGAAATAACAAAATAACTATATAGATACACTTTTTGTGAGAATCAAGACTCAATTAGTATAAAAAAAACACACTATTAACTTTATAATTAAAAATGTAATATTTTGAAGTTATACATTATAGTACGTGCCAAAATTGATTAATAAAAAATTATTTTTTTAATTGTTTAAAATAAGTACAATAAAAAGTGTGTCAAAAAGTATTTTCTATTGAAACAAGTGAGCAACTACATAGACACACTATGTCCAATTAGTAAAAAGAAAAAAGTTTATAACATGAAGGATCAGCATGAGGACACCCTAATTATAGGTCCTATTGAATAAATAAATAATATTTTCAATTCATTTTTTATTGAAATTTTAGTTTTTTCAATTTAAAATTACTAAATATGCAATTGAAATAACAAGATGTGTAACTAAAACAAAACAATATGTGACCAAAATTATTGGATATTTTAAAATCATTGCACATTTTATGTTTTCGGTTACATATTTTATTGTTATAGTTGTACATCTAATAATTTTAGATGAAAAATTGAAATGAAAAAAAAGAATTCAAAGTATTATTTTCTATTAAATGGGGCCTATAATTTGCACATTCTTGTGCTAATTCTTATAGTTAAAAAAGTAAAATTTTAAAAGCACACAAACTAAAATTTATAATTAAAAAACTAGTATCCCATTATTATCCTTTATGTTGTGTGTTATTATTTATTAATAATTTTTTTAAGTAATTATTTATAATGAGTCTAACCAAAAATGTCTAACATGTATTTCCAATTAAAATAAGGGAGTGATTACATGAACATAACTTTGTTAGACACATTACACACAATTCATAAAAATAGGACACAAAACAAAATTTATAATTAAAAATGTGATATTTTATTATTATACATTTTGGTACTTGTCTTTGTTTATTAATAAAAATTATTTTATTAATTGTGTAGTTTTATTAATAATAGCCCTCATTTAAATTGAACTGTAATCAATGATCTTATTTTCTAATTTTTCAAAAGCCAAACCATCAAGTTATGTGACTTTAAAGACTAAAAATGATATCTAACCATTGAAATTATTATAAGATAGAAATAAATTAGTTAATTCTTGAAGGTTGGTAAAAGTATTTGGAACCAGATGAGGTGAATCATCGAGTTCAATGCCAATAACATGAACGGTTGGGCCGTGACAAGCCACACCCTCCCATAAGCAGTAATGTTTACTCTCATTTCATGATTCCATCTTAGGTTCACCAATTCATTCACCATCTATGATAGGACAATTAGTAAGAAAGTTGTTCCCAAATTGCAGCAGCGCAATTCTCTCTTCATGAGAGTATAGTTGTAAAGATCATGGGAGAGACAAAGAAAAGGACAATAAAGGGGTTAACTAAAATGAGAGAACAACCAAAGGTGAAGCTTAAAGACCTAAAACTATCCACACCCTTCCATTAGTTGAGGACCAACTGAATATAGAAAACACGATCGAATAAGTGAGCAAATGGAAGCTTATTAATAGCTTCCAAGTGAAAAGGATAAGAGTACAAAAAAGAGTGAGAATGAGTAGGAGAAGGGGGAGTAAGAGGAGGAAGAGAAGAAGAAGAAGGTGAAGAGTAAGGGTGGAATTACACCTACTGATTCTTTTAACTCTTTAGGACTAGTTGAAGAGAAAGTCTATTTTAGCACCCAATTTCAATTCTATAGACTAAATGGCTAGGACATGACCTAGACTAGAAGATCTTTGGAGTCCAACAATTTGTGTACCCTTCAAGTGGTTCAGGTTGCTTCCTACTATCCCCTCATACATAATTGGATCTTAAGGAATAACCCCTGGTCTAGAGTAACAAATCATGCGGTCCAATTGACCAAATAATCGTGTCATCATTCAAAGAATGGCTAGTTGCATTTTCCACAATTTAAATGTGTATTTGAGAGTTGATTTACCATAACTAGCTCTTTTTACAAGATTAATTTTCTTCCCCAAATCAGGAGGAAAAGACATGAACACCTTACTTATTTATTCTCTCAAGAAAAGAGACCACGAGAACTGAAGAGAAGGAAAAGATTATAAAAGCCTATTTCTATATCGTCCACAAAATTTTAAAGAAGGTGTCAAAATTATTCCTCATCAATTTGTTCTCTTAATTCAGTTGCATGTAACAAATCCCTTAATGAATTGTTTCTTTAGATTTCATTTTTTCTTCCTTTTAGGATTTTGTTATTCCCACAGCCCTGTATGGGTTGTAATTGTTGTCAATTAGGGTTAAGTGTGCAAGAAAGTAAAGCCACATGGAAAGGCAAGAAAGTAAATCTGCCGCGTAAGGGCAAGAACGTAAATCTGCCACGTAAACCCTATTAGGGTTTCATGGAAGAGAGTATATAAAGGCTTTGGAAGACAAAACAAAAAAGGGGCCAACAAAATTGAATAAATGGCAACCCTACAATAACCAGCCAAAAAGAAGAGAAAATAATATACCAAAAGGGAACCCCACCGTCGACAAAAAAAAGGGAGAAAAAGAGGAGACGGCCAAAGGGGGGCTGAACGAAGAACAGAAGTCAAGAGGAGACGGCCAAAAAGAGAGTAGAATGGCAAGAGATCAGAAACAACACCACCGGGAAAGCAAACCAGAAACGTCACCACTGGGAGAGCAAACTAGAACGTGCGACCTCTTGCAAGGAAACCAGAAACACGTCCTGCAAGGAAACCAAAAACACATCCTGCAAGCAAACCAGAAACACACAATCAGCAAGAGGAGAAATAAGAAACAGACCACCCAGAAGAGAAAACAACAGACCTAGTATCTATAAAACCACTTGGAAGAGAAGACAACAGAATTGGTATCCGTGAGATCACCCGGAAGAGAAGACAGCAGACTTGGTATCCGTGAGACCACCCAGAAGAGAAGACAGCAGACCAGAAGCGTAAGGCAAGCTGAAAGACGTGAACCAGAAAAACCAATAGCATGAGGCAAGCCAAAAGACGTGAAACGGCAGACCAGAAGCGTGGGTGTACGTCAAGAGACGGCGTGAGACCAGAACGTACAATGGTGTGACAGATCAGAAGCGTGAGGACAAGCCGTGAAACTATAAAACCGTGAAATAGGAGACGGGTGAGACCATGAGACGGTGAAAACAAGAGCTGTGTGAGACAACCTAAAGAAGGAATTTGGCAAAGTATCGGAAAGAACTCAACGTATTTCCAGATTTCTTTAAGAGAGGTTAAAGAGCGTTGCGGTGAACTTCTAAGCGGCAGTGGAGCAGTCTTTCAATTCAATAGAGGCAAGACAAGGTAGAATAAGGGTAAATACAGTAAGTGACACTCTTTGTATTATATTTGCTTAGTAATTCAAATAGTAAAAGGAGCAGAAGATTAAGACATCCATTGTAACTGGAATTCTCAAGTATAGTGGATAGTCTCGGTAGAGGAGAGTCCCTACCACTGTGGATGTATGTCACGTTGACGGAACCACGTAAATCTCGTGTGTCCTTAATTTGCTTTACGTTCTGTGTTTTGAATTGAGTTGTGAACGCAGCTAAAGTATCAGTCAACCCATAACCTAACGAAGATCTAAATAAGAACATCCGAATTGTTTATTAGGCAAGGTGTCTGAAAGGTAACTTTGGGGACTATTGTGATTAGTAAGTAGCAATAGATTTACCTTAGTCGAATCTGAAAAAGAGTTCGCTTTTAAAAAGACATTGAAGTTGTTCACTTACCTGTGAATTGCGAATTGTGGTGATACTGATTCACCCCCCTCTCAGTATCACAAACTAATAGATCTTAGGGTGAAATTGGGAACTTCAGCCTTGTTGCCTTTTTATCCACAAATAATCTTTTATGTGTATGAGTGTCATGCCTATATAATAATCACCATGATTTGCTAAAATTAAAAGTCAGTGATGCCTTTGCTAATTAACCATTATAGTTATAATTATGATACAATAACAATTTTTGGTTAGATTCATTAACAATAATGAATAATTTTGTTGTAATTAAAAAAATACAGTTTATTTTGTATAATATAATATGTTTTTATAAAATAATATATATTTTATTTTGGTGCAATATATTATTTTTAAAAATGGATTATATAGGTACACTTATCTCTAGCTATGGTCATTACATTTAGAGGAATGGTCAAAAATTATGGTAAATAATTCCAAGATTGTTTTTATTATTAGGAGCAAGGATAATAACGATTACCATAAGCCAAATTTATGTTTTTCTTTTTGTTTTCTTTCCATGAACTAGAAGATCTATCTGTTATGTTTTGTAATAATTTGCATAAGGAAAATGCAATTTTTGAAAATTATTTTGATAAATCTCTAATATAAACTTTCAAGACTAAGAAAAAACATTTTGTCCAGCTTGCATCTTCTAAAATGTTGGTGGTTCTGTTCTTATTAGCTTAAATTAGTTGCCCTTCTAATATAGTTTATATTTTAGTCCCGGTGTTGAATGATGGAACTTATAATGTTTCCTTCAAGGCTTAATGATGGAGACATGATTTGCAAGGAATGAAATTGTTGTTCACGTTGTTCACCAAAAAGAAAAAACAAAATCTTAGCAATTGCGATGGGACAATTAGAGAAAAAAAAATATACATATATACTAAAATTTCTATACTTTTATTTGTCATTGATTACAACAATCCAATATAGCCCCCTTTTTTGGTTCTAGGGTGGTTCTGCTCGTTAAATTTGTTGCTGATTACAATCTAACTTATGTTGTGGAAAGACACTTCCAACATCTTTAGAATGTCATAATGAAACGTAACATGCCATAAACAAACCCTGGAGGTTCTTAATAACATCTAGTTCGACAGATTAAAGCCCAAGGCTTATAAACTAGACTTGGTGGGGTGCGCTAGGCCCTTACAGCAGTGCAATGCATGGGCGACACTTAAGGAACCCAGTAGCAAGCCACCGTGGTGGGTCTTCCCCTTCACAAAATTAAAATTTTGAGTAATTAGATATTCAAAATAAAAAATTTAAATACAATTTCTCTGATTTAAAGACAATTTTATTTGTATTAAAATTTAAAATATTTATATTTAATTATAAAATTTTAAATAATTAGGTGTTCAAAATTAAAATTTCAAATATAATTTTTTTATTATAATATAATTTTAATATATAGAAAATTTTAAATTTTTAATTGATAAAAATAAATTCATATTCTTCATTTGGAGTGTAAATGAAATATTTTTAATACAATTAAACCAAAAAAAAAAAAGAGGAGCAAAGCAACCGGTTGCTCCCTTACTTTCCCTAAGTACGTAATTTTGAACTCATAATATATGGAAGTCAAAATAGAACCCACAACCACGACAATGGTGGAAAGGTGAGTCTTGGTAAGTTGGTATAAAGATTACTCTATTATAAATTGAATGTTAGGAGTTCCACACAAAAAACTCAAGATACATTAGATGTTTTTTCAGACGCTCACAAGTACCCAGGATAATGGTGACACTGAGGGGACTGCAATTAGTAACATTTACGAATAGGATTTTGGTCCTTTGCATGAACAGCCCACTTAACAAGGAAGCCAGACGTTCTATGTTTCCAAAGAGATGCATTCTCAGTTTAATGTATAAAGACCCTGCCTTCGCCAAGGAAAATGACAATTCAAGCATTGGAAAATCAATGGAGTTTGCTACAGTTCTCGCACCTATCATTTCTCTTTCTCAAAACAAAGACGGCACAGACCCCCGAAATAATTCTGAAGGTACAGTCTCAGTTCAAAGACGACATCTGCTGCTGGCTTGATCGAAGCACACCTCTGAAGGATCTAAGGTAGACTATTGCAACCGTTCTGGGTTTGACCGTGGAAAACTACGCTTCACTTCGATGGTTCAATAGATAAAAAGAACTTGATATTTCTGTGAAGTTGGAAATTATGGAGGACTTTAGTGTTATTGATGCGTGGGGTCTCACTTAAAATTTGATACTTTTGACATGGTAGGAGTTCTTGAGTTCAAATCTAGTTACCTTCATTTTTTGCTTTTAAATATCTCAGCTTAAACTTTTTAGTTGAATAGTTTTTTAAAAGCTCCTTTGAGACCAACAAGCAATTTGCCAAAACTTTTAGTTTAAACTTCTACTTCACTCGAAAAAGTAGGGATTAGTTGTTGATCAGGCAACAAGGAATTTGCCCAAAAGTTCGAGACATATTTTAAGTTGATTCACAATCTTAAACTTCTGATGATGTTTTCGCGCATGATCACTGACATTGTAGAGGAGTACACAGACGGGCATTGAAATAATGGTATAATGACTCCATTGCAACATGAAAATTAAGGATTTGAATTATAGAAATAATTTTTGTGTAAAACCAAGATGAAGTTATGTATATCCTATCCTTTACCGGCTTATGTATGGGAAGATGGTTATAAAAAATACATAAATACACAATTACTATAATATAACATTTTACTTGTTAAAAAAAAAAAGGGTTTGGTGGTGGGCCACGAGGGTTTGATGAAGTGATGAGCCTGCCTGTGTCTCACGTTCAGTTTAACAATTGCTTCTCCCCGGAAGTTGGCAAGATCTACAGTTTGCTTAATAGTTAATTTCTATTTATTTCTGTTGGATTTACAAATGAATTATATGTAACTAATGCCCAAGCCTCATAACTATGCAGATTGATGTGAACTTTATTGTTTTGTGATCGTAAATTAATTGTACAAGGTTTTCATTTTGCAGTTCTAAAACAGGCTAACATCTCATGTGAGATTTTGGTAAATATAAACAGTCAAGACAATTGTCCATCAAGATTGTTATCCTGAGGTAAACATTCTTACTTGTCAATTGTTGTTGCACAATTTCAATTTTTAAGTGTAAATCCCTTTTTAGTAAAACACAAAAACAACTTCACCAGGTTCATGGAAGGCTACTTTAGCCAAGGCATGGGCAACAACATTTGCTTGCTTTTTACATGTTTTGCCTTAAATTTAGCAAAAGAAGAAGAGAGCATCCTGATAGCCTCCACTGAGTTTAATTTTAAAAAGGTGTTACTTTGAATGACGTGCTTTTATGTTCCAAAAATTCGCATTAATTTAGTTTTCGTGTTTTTGTTGGAAAAAGTTAAAAAGTCTTCTTTGATTGAATTCAATAACCCGAATAGCAACAAAACTGTTGGATTCCACACATAAGTTTGACAAGGACCGCTCAAAACGGATTGCGATGATTTCTAAAATATCAACATCGTAAACACGAGATGTTTTACTTTGTTTGGAACCTGCAGTGACCAGATTTGCTTCCACCATTTTTCTCTTCCATCAAAGGTCGAAGATGTTGTTGCTGCAGCCACCATAAGGGAGGTAGGCTTTGCCAACTGGTAGGCACTTTTCAAGTGAATGCTCCCATCCTGTCATAGTGCCAGAACAATTTATCTTCCTGCCCTCGAAGGCTTAGCCGAAGCACCACTTTCTGCTGGCATAAACGCTTGTTTAACTAGTCCCTCCTTCCATGCTTTTGTAACCTGATCAATGAGCAAGGAAACTAGATTATCTTCTATTCGTACCTGTGGGGAGAGCATTTTGAATCCATTTTGCTGGGGGAGCCAGGGGTCAGTCCATATATTAATTTGTTAGCCATTGACGATCACCCATCTGGACCCTTTTTTCAATAGCTGCCTTGCTTCCATAATGCTTCGCCAGGCATAGCTGGGGTTATGGCCAAGGTCGGCTCTCAGGTATGACTGCCGGGGAAAATAGCGAGCCTGAAGAACCCTGAACAAAAGGGACGACTCATTGGTTGCAAGTCCCGAAATTCTAGTCCACCGTCCGCTTTAGATCTAGTATGTTTTCCCAATGATGCGCAATGAATTTTTCTTTTGCAATCTGAACTACCCCACCAGAACTTGTTCACTAGTAAAGACAAATCATTGCACAAGGACCTGGGGAGGAGGAAGCAGTTCATAATATTGGTGGGAATTGCTTGAATTACTGCTTTGATCAGCCCATTTTGGCCCGCTCAAGATAGAGCCTTCTCCTCCCATCCACCAATTCTTTTCCGCAGCCTGTCAAGCACAAGACTAAAGACTTTTTTCTTGGAGTAGCCTCCCATCATTAGGAGTCCCAGATACTGTTGCTGACTCTCTATAGCCGCGACTCCCAAGCAATAAGCAATTGCATTTTTATCAACTTCTCGCACATTGCGACTGAAAGAGAGTTCGGTCTTCTCCAAATTTATCTTTTGTCATGACGCTTCCTCGTATCGGGATAGAGTGCGTGGAAGTTGTTGGCATTCTGGTATGGAAGCTCTGGTGAACATTGAACTGTCATCAACAAAAAATAAATGAGTTATTGCGGGTACCCCTACAAGTGTGAGTTTAGCTTCATCAACGGAAGCCGGCTTGCATCCGTTGTGTGAAAAATAACAAGCAGCATCTATTATGTCATTTTACACCACTTCTTACACTAAATATTAAGGCTTGAGTTATGGGTCTTTAACCTCGTATGTATGTTACTTATTTTCCTATTTTGTTTTCTATGTAGGAGAAATTCTTACTTATAACTCAACAGCTGCCCTGATTTCATCAAGGAGGAAAGTCCCTCTGCATACGAGATAACAAAGATTAGTGTATTAGGCCCAATCTGAATAGCAAAAAAAACAAAAAAGCCCAATTCACAGGCAAATTAATTGTCTCATGTTAAAGAGGCCCAGGAGCCCAGGAGCTATGCAACAAAATATTGAAGCCGAAGCCACGTAATGTGAAAATTGGAATACAATGAGAAGGCTGAAAACTACACGATAATTTGAAAAAATAATTATTTCAGAAAGTAAAAAAAAAAAAGGGTTGAAATAAAGAGAAATGAAAGTAATCAATTGGGTGAAAAATAAGAGAGCATAAGATTATTGGTCTGCTTCATGAAACGACTCCCAAAATGCATAAAACATTTCTCTACACTTCGCCACAATTTTTTTTTTCTTTTGCCTGAATGAAGGTCAAAGATTCGTGCAATGCTTGAGTCAAGAATCAAGACTCGAACATCAAACCAACGAGTGGCTTGTTACTTGTTAAGTGGCAAATGTTACTTGTTAAGTGGCTTGTAATTTGCAACTATCTTGATGACTACAAAGATATTTTTTAATTTATTATTAAATAAGAGAATTAAATCACATAATATTACTCTTTTTTTTTATTACAGTCAAGTAGTATTACAAGTTAATTCGTCTACATAAATAGCACTCTGCATTTTTTTTAGTAACGCAATCAAGTCAGGTGGTAGCACAGGTTAGTTTTCTCACATTGTACTGTTCATCTCTTCATTCTGCTCATGGAAACCATCTACACCAAGATTAATTAGGATATTTACAAGGAATCATTTGCTCATAATCATATGATTTGAGCCTTAATTTAGAAAGTGGTGGGCGATTACTTTCCTACTAGGACAATCTTAAGGTTACAAAAAATTAGCTTTGAAATTGAAGTATATTGAGTTACAAATATAAATAATTTTAATTGATGCTCGGTCGAAATGGTATTTCAATAAAATTACAAAATTTTTCAACCCTTCAATAACCATCCGTTAGGCTTTATATGAAACCACTGATATAATCATTTGTTCAAATCGGTCCATTTCTGGAGTAGCCGGCGTTCAGACATTTAAAGCATGTGTAATTTTGCACAACAAATTATCGCTAGTAAGGGTAGAGCTGAGTGTCTCGATTTCAAGTCTCAAAAACCAATTAACCAAACAAAATGTTTAATTTTGTTAGAAAAATTACATCAGTGGCGAATCAAACAACTATTATAATAGTATAGTATGGATTTGCCTCCAAAACGTGTCGAGTTATTGACCAAGTCCATGTAATTAACATCTTATTTTGCAACCTATAAAACCCATGTGCGCACATGACTTTATAAGCCCCTCACATTAGTCAAACCTACGCACTTGAAAGCTTACAAGATCTCCAAAAACACATTTCTTTCACTATGGAGCCTAGCAAATGGTGCAATTCTGGCTATGATTGGATGGTAACGTTGAATGCAGAATCGAAGACACCCAGATGGAGATTGTTGTGGAGAAGAATAATGAAGTTAAAGAAGAAGTTTTTTTATTGCTCATCAGCTGCAACTACTCGGCTGCATTTTTCTTATGATCCTTATGCTTTCTCCCAGAATTTTGATCAAGAGTCAACGTGATCGGACCCCGACAACATCTCCAGGTCATTCTCTGCAAGATTTTGTGTCTTCCAGGATTTTTTAGAAGAGTGAGTTGGTGGGTTGTTGATGACAGGAAGAAAATGTTGAGTAGTTTGTGTGTGTGTGTGTGTGTGTTTTTTTTCTCTGATCTTTCATCATGCAAAGGCTCGTTAGTTTGTGATGTTTGCTTTCTTTTCAATGTTACTGCTATTGTAATTAAACTTCTTTCTTCTTTTTCTTCACTTTCTTCATCTATATATATTTTTCAGGAAAATCCATTTAACTTTCACTTCCATGACTGCATTTTCTTCATTTTTATTTGTTTAGTTTTCGTGCTTATGCTTCTTTGCTCTCTCTCTCTCTCTTTGCCTTAGATCAAAAGCAATCGAAGATGCCTTGGGATTATGTAGGACACTTTTATCTTCTCTCTTTTTTCCTAGTAAGTTTGACGCAGTGCAATCCAAGAACTGAGAATTTAAAATAAATAAAATTTAAATAAAATTTAAGTAAATAATAAATTTATAAATTTAATATTATATTTTAATTTAAAAAAATATAAATAGAATTTAATAAAATTATATATTTATAAATTTAATATTATATTTCAACTTAAAATTTTAAAATATTAAATTTATAAATTTTTTTTCACTAAATATTACTTATTTTATACTCTCACTTTTAATATCAAAATTTTAAATTATATAATTAATACACTCATTTTTAAAATTTTAATATTACAAATATTATAACATATTTTGTACCTATAAGAAATATTCTGAGTATTAAATAAGTTCTAACCTGCTAGGACTGTTAGTTAACAGTAGTAGCCGGCCCAACTGTTGCTGCTTTAGTTGTTCAATGGTCATCTAGCCATTCCCAAAGTAAACATTCAAGATTGATGGTGGTGGTAATGGTGGTGTTTTGTATAACGGTTGATTAGGTGGAAAATGCTCCTAAATTGCTAGCTGACCATACTTCACATGATGAATAGAAGAGGCTGCAATTTTTGGTCTTGGTCTTGGACCAACATAATAATTGATCCTCCTACTTTCCTATTCCTAGTAGTAGTGTGCTGGAGACAATCAATGATGATTTTGGTGGTCCTGAAATTGCATGTACAACAGCAGAAATTTTTTCTTGGGGGGACATTTCCAGCAATCTGATACAACAATCTGCTAGTTTTGTCTTAATTGTTTTGGATTTCATGTAATCACTGTATCAACCATTTTATAAAGGGAATAAAACTTAGTTGTGCAGTAATAGGCCTTTGTTCGAGTGGTACCAAGGATAGTCGCTCAAAACGGGTTATATTTACATTGCTCTAACCTTAAAAAAATGAAAAATAAAAAACTTTAGTTGTGTGGATTTTTATGCAATCCATATTGTAAGACTCCATTTTGGACTCCAGGCTCTAACTCTCTGGTTAACAATCAGAGCTTTTCACAAAACTCGACAAACAATTTGGTGGGTACCGGGCAATTAATTTACCCAAAGAAAATGTCCATTTCATACAACTAACTCAGATTGTTTTGCTCACTTCTTTTGATACCTTTTTCTCTTTTGGAGTCAAGTAACACTTATATCGATAGGAATCTTGTGGAGTGTGGTGGTTTCAAGAATTTGTGCCAAGTCAGAATGCACCATATTCTGTACCACAAGGGCCCAGCTGCGTCATTGAAATTTCATTCTAACTTGTAGGTCATTACTCAAGACTTCATTGACACTCAACTTCACAGTGGCATTTTTTGGTGATGCTTATTCATTGCTGCCTTATCTTGGAATCAAATTCTTACACCAAACAGCCAAGGGCTGCTGTGGTCTGTTGCCAACTGCTTCAGTTAATGTTCTCTCATAGACACACTAGGAGGTAATTTAATGAAAACATCGAAAGGGAGGACGACATAATCCCTAGTCAAATTAGTGAGTGCAATATTCATTTAGGAAAAAGAAAAAAAACAAAACTAGTTGGACTCACTTAAGAGAGCGCATTTCAAACTGAACCAATCATATCTCTCTTAAAGATTCCTTAAAAGTACGGCTGAAAATAAGAAAATTACTTTGATGTTCCTTTGTGATTACTACCTGACCCAATAAGTATGGTTGTATAGTAGCACATTTTTTATTTATATTGAGCTCCCATGGGCATTATTCCTCTTGGTAAGTTCACAAGAGGAAGCCCCTTTAACTGTTGCTCATGGAGACACTTTACGAGGAGCCCACAAACCAAAAACAGTAGATATATGATTCTGGATTTTTCAAAATTAATCAGCCAACAATAATAAAATTATAAGGCTTGAACAATTCGGCTGTCTGAAACCAAAATGGTCCAAGTCCAAAATATGCTTTTTTTTTTCTTTTTTCGTTTTGGTTGGCCAATGATTAATTGTCCCCCAAGAACGAATTTGAAATAGCTAACAAACAACCTGACCTTCGCTAGCTGTGTATGGTATGGGAAACCATCACCTAACTTAAAACTATTCATAAATTTCACCTATTTGTCTTGGAATAAACAAAAATAAGATCATTAGAGCAACCAACTTCCAGCAGTACTTATACAAATAGTGTTATATTCCTTTATTAAAAACCATGAGGCTGTATACATATCAACCTTCCCCATACTCTATTGTCTGTAATGGGTCCAGAAAATTTTTTGCTGGCAACGAAATAGCAAAATAATGAACAATCGCTAGAAAGAACGAATTAAAATTTGGGATTGCTAACTTTACAAATTGTTGTTCAAAAACCTAATTTGATCCTTAATTATTAGGATTGCGGCCTCAGTAATTTTACCATCACACCACAAGGGTGACACTATCTTCAAAAGATATTAAATGTTTCCATGAGCTCTCATCTTATCTTCATTCTTTGGCGGTGTTGTGCAAATTGGTTTCAATCCCACATCGTGACAGCGAAAGGGAGTCTACGGAAGCATGCAGCATAAATAACAAGCCATTCGAATGTACGAACATACTTACCTGGATGGGGTCAATGGGCGATCAAGAAGGCTTATGGCCTAGGTGAGTGACTTTCATTGCACTTTGGAAGGGTGCTGGCCTAAGGTCTCCTCAAAGTAGGAGAGCCTATGTCATAATTTGTGGCAGTGGGGCCTGCGTTCGCGCGGCCCCTTCCAATCGAGAAACTAAGTTTCATTTGTTTTTGGTTTAAGAAGTTAAGATTTGTCCAAGCCGTGAATTTGTCCACCATTTTCTTGTATATTTTTGTGTTCTTTCTCTATCAGACCTTAAACTCTCCGCAGAGGAAATATTGCTTATCGCTTATGTTACACGAGGAAAGGATGGACTAAATTCATCGATGAATGTAAAATGTGTCTTATTGTTCAGTCCAATCGTTGCTGGTAAATATTTGTTGTAGTCAACGAATTGTGGACATTCTTCCCCCATAAATGACTATGATGGTTTGAGTTAACACCCGATTGGCTCCATCTAACATAGGGTTACATCCCTTGCACTTTTTGTGGTCTTGAACCTGAAAAACTGATTCATTTATTTATCTTTTGTCCTTTTTCCTGGAAATTGGGGAGTATTATAAGGATCAGTGCAGTCTTCGATGGCGTGTGCCATCGCCTCTGAGTGAGTTATATGTGCAACTGACCGGTACAGGTTCTGGTGAGGCTTAACGACTTATTTGGTCTATTGTCTTTTTAATATTTTTGTCAACATTTTGGCTTCAACGAAACATTTTCTTAAAAAAGCCACCTATATAGGATCCTTTAAACCCTAAACTCTAAACATTTTCTATTTTTTTTTATCTCGCTATTGACCTGAAACTCTCCGAATAAGAAATGTCGCTTATGTTACATGCTAGTGTTACGGACGGACCCGACTCCCACATCGGATAGAAAGAAAGGATCTTGGGAGTTATAAATGTGAGCGCTGTACACTCTAATAGATTGCCTTTTAAGGAGAGAGTAATGCCTTCGTGACAAGTGGTTTCAGAACCAACCCAACCCTAATTCTGATGTCTCCTGCCAACTCCAATTCTGATGTCACCTGCCAAACGCTCCATGTGGAAGGAGTAAACAGGGGGAGCCCCGATTCTCGACGAGAGTGTCGATGGATTTGGTAAGGGAGAATGTCACAGACAGATTCGACTCCCATATCAAATAGGAAGAGGGGAATTTTGGGACTTATAACACTCTAATATGTTGTTTTTTAGGGAAAGAGTAATGACCCGTGACACTAGCATGAGGAAAGGACCAACTAAATTCATCAATGTAAATTTTGAGTCTTATTACTCAATTCAATTGTTGCTGATACACATTTGCTGTAGTCAACCAATCATGGCACTCTTTCCCCACTGATGGCTTAGGTTAACACCAAACTGGCTCTATCTAATAAAGGGTTATATCCCTTGCACGTTCTGTGGTCTTGAACCCAAAACACTGAATCATTTGCTTATCTTTTGTCCTTTGTCCTAGAAATTGAGGAGTACTATAGGGGTCAGTGTGGTCTTCGATGGTGTGTGTCATCAACTCTAAGTGAGTTATATGAGTAGCTGGCCGGTACAAGTCCTGGTGAGGCTTAATGACATATTTGGACTATTGTCTTTTTAATATTTCCATGAACTTTTTGGCTTTAAGGGAACAATTGCTTAAAGAAGCTGCCTATATGAGACATAATATTTGATTTCATATTGATGAAGTATAATCATTGACTAAGTCAAGAGATAAAGAATTGCTTAAAGAAGCTCGATCTCTTCGTCTTTCAGCATTTTATTGTCTCCAAATGGACAAAACGCATACAGGTACCAATTTCTTCCCCGTTAAATTTTCTCAAAAGGAATGTTGATAGATGAGTTAAAGGAAAACTAGGCCCTGGCAGTATTGGAAGTGCTCTTAGGAACTCTAATGGACATTCCATTTGCATGTTCTCCCGTTCAGTGGTTGAGATTGACTCGAATCATGCTAAAATGCTAGAGATTTTGAATGCTATAAAAACATACAATTACGACCCAAGCATTGGCCCTTCATACGAGAATTTGATTCAAATATTGCATTACATTGGTTGAATCATAAGGATCAACATTCTTAGAAACTAAGAAGCAAGGCACTATTAGACAACCAATTCTCTTAGTTGTAACCTTCTCTTCAAAATGATTTGTCATTCTACCTCAGACTTGGACATTCTTTGACAAACCCCAATAAAAATAAAAATTGAAACTTAGACATAGAGTTGGTTAGGGACTGGAAACTATTGAGATCTAACCCCTCCAAAAATAGTCGTATGCCACTGTATGCAATGACAACACTGTATACATTAGTAAAAGGCAAAAGAATAGTTCAGTGTGTTCTTACTGCATGGCTCTGCAACTTCAAAATATGGAATTGCTGTCGGATACATACTTAGGTCCCTATTTGAGGCATTTTGTCTCTTGAACGATGTGTGAGTAGATCACACTGCATATTTGGTAACAACATCCCTCTAAAAGTATATCTTTCTTTTTGTTTGTGTTCTTCTTTCCTTTATCTTCTCCTTTTGGCCAAGGTTTATTTGTAATCCTTTCCAAGATAAAGCAGGAATTATGCCTTCAAATTTTAAAAAAGTATTACTATATAGTAATATTTATTAAATAATATAAGAAGCATAATAGAGTAGTAAAATAATTTTTTTTTAATTTTATTTAATTATGAAATTAAATAAAATATAATTTATTATATAATTTATTATTTATTAAATACTGTTATATGGATTTTCTTTTCCAAAATTATTTCCCAATATTATTTTTTTGGTTGTTTGTGTGTATGGGAATAAAAATCAAAATCATTTTTACATACTTTATGGGACCACTACAAATAACATTCCAATAAAGGATGATTGGTGTATAGTACTATATCATAATTTATTACTTAGTACTAGACTAAGAAAATTTTCATTACTTTTCAATGATACTGGTTAATTTTATTTGTTAATTTCAATGTATTTATCAATCTCTTTTACTTAAAAATCTTCTTGTCATGTACTTTAAGAAATATATCAAATGATAATGTTTTCTAATCAAAATGAAAAAAAAAAATTGTCTAAATCATTTATTTTTTTTAATAATTACTTGATCGAAAGTAAATTTTTCATAAAAATATATTTTTATCTTGTAAAATTATTTTTCTTATAATTAACAAAAATATAGTCTTATTAATTACTTTAAACATATTTCTTATATTTTTTTTTATTTCAAAATTTGAAAATTTCATTAAATTTTGAAGTTGAGGATGTAAAGTATGTAAAATTTCTAAAAATATTGAACTATTTTCTTGTAATCAAGCCCTCTAATTTCTTAACATTACTTTAAAATACCTTCCTCCAAGCCCTGCAGCGTGGATCTCTTATATAGGTAGATACTTTTTATTGTGAAAGTTTGAATTGATTGAAAAACGATTGTGCTGTGGAAGAGATCCCAATCACGTGCGCCTAAGTTGAACAACACAAAAACCCTATTGCAATAGAGCCTAAAGGGTTAGGGGGCACACTCTTGATAATTGTGGCTTTGTGTCCAGGCTGCGAGGGCTCTTGGCCACATAGACAATTCAATGTTCTCGTAAGTACCCAAGTCTCCCACGTCGAGTAAGAGCGAAATGACCATAACAAGAACGCGTTATAAAATGCAATTCAAGATATCATATTAATCATACCTTTCTCGGCCTTTTGGCTAAGATCAAGTGTAGTATCTGTTCTTATCAGTTTAATATCTGATACGTGGACCAATGGTCCACACGATATTAAATTAATTTTTTTAAGGGGAGGACCCATCACAGTGGCTTGCTACTGGGGGGTCCTTAAGCGTCGCCCATGCGTTGCACTGCTGCAAGGTTCTGGCGCATCCCATCAAGTCTAGTTTACGAGTTTTGATCATTGGTCTGGCGAACAAGGCATTATTAAGAACCTCTAGGTTTATGCCTGGCCACAGCTTGTAATCAACAACGAAGCTAGAAAGTCCTCTAATTGTCCCAACGTAATTGCTGAGATTTTCCGTTTCTGTTCGGTGAACAACATGAACAACAATTTCATTCCTTGCAAATCAATGTCTCCATCATTAAGCCTGTAAGGAAACATTATAAGTTCCATCATTCAACACCGGGAATAAAACATAAACTATATTAGAAGGGCAACTAATGCAAAGCTAATAAGAACAGAACGACTGACCTTTTAGAAGATAAGATCCGGACAAAAATAGGCATAAGTTGGCTTCAATCCCACACGTCGAAACGGCGACAAGGAGTTACCGCAAGCAGGGAGCATAAATAGCAACCGACTGGAATTTGGGAAACGTATAGGCCCCCTTAAAAAGAAAATCCAAATTTTGTTTAAGCATAAACATTCTCTAAATTCGGTATATATGTCATTTTTATATATTTTCTACATCCAAGCCTTAATTACCAACTATGTCAAGTGCTTCGAAGTCTTTCCTATGCTTTCAGACCATAAAATGTGTCATGTTTGCTCCTCCAAGTCAAGAACAGGATTCGCCACTTTGGTTCTCTCTATGCACTAACATTTGAAAAAAAATTGAGTTTCACTATCTCATGTGTACATTCAGAAATATTGTGTTAGAGACAACTGTTAGTCCTAAATAAGAGTATTAAGTTCACTTTTTGTTTCAAAAGGACTAACTATTAAGTATATATTTAGAAAACTACTTCCCAAAAAATTCAAAAAGATTAACGCTCCCTATACTCTTTTAAATGTCGCCTTTTCTATTGGGCGGTCTTTCAATCTTTTGAAATCCTTTGTCTGCCATTTATATCCTTTACATCAATAATATGCAAGTCTACTCAAATACATTAAAAAAAAATAAAATTAAGACGTCAAACCAATATAAACTTGGGTATGACTAATACAGTTGAACTTTAATAAACGTTGATATATGTCTAACCATATTATTGATGCATCCCATATAATAGAAAAGCCATAATATCGATTTCCACAATCCCAACTTGACGCACTCTGCAAAATTGCATCTCAATATTAATGAATATTTTGTTTTAGCTTTAGTGGCGCAATCTGTTATTATGTTAATTTCACCTGCAAAAAGTGGAAAACTGAACCTTAAAACACAAAATCATTTGCTCATCTCTTGTCCTTTGTCTTGGAACATGTGGAGTACGATGCGGATTGGTGGGGTCTTCGGCGGTATGTGCCAGCAAGTCTGAGTAGTTATATGTGCAACTGGCTGGTATAGGTTCTGGTGAGGCTCAACGACATTTGGACTAGTATCTTCTTTCTAGAGACATGGACTCTTTGGTTTTCAACGAAACAAGCTATTCATCAAGGATGAGCCGCCTGGATGGGACACAATACTTGATTTCATATAGATGAAGCATAATCTTCGGCTAAAGTCAATAGATGACGAATTGCTTAAGAAGCCAATCTCTTCATTTTTAGCAGATGCTTTGCGGCATTGTGTTGTCTCCATATCGACAAAACCCATACAGGTACCAAGTCCTCCCATGTTAAATTTTCTCAAAAGGAATGCTGATAGATCAGCTAAAGGAAAGCCAGGTCCCGGCGGTATTGAAGGGGTTCTTAGGAACTCTAATGGACATTCCATTTGAATGTGCTCCTGTTCGGTGGGTGAGATTGGATCGAATAATGCTAAAATGTTAGCGATTTTGAAGGCTATAGAACTGATGGGATCCATGGCGACCTAAGCATTGGCGCTTCATCCGAGAATCTGATCCAAGAATTGCATTTAACTGGCTAAATCATAATTCTTTCTTCATTTGACGCATTCATTGACAAACCCCAACGAAAGAAAAATAAAAAATTGGACATAGAATTGATTTGGGGCTAATAATCGTATGCCACAATAAGCAGTAAGCACACGGTATTCTTTAGTAAAAGGCGAAAGAATAGTTCGCTCTGTGCTTAATGCTTGGCTCCGTGCTTTAGACTTGAGTGATTCCTGTCATATATATACTTTGGTCCCCTATTGAGGCTCTGACTCTTCAACAATGTGGGAGTAGATCTCACAGCTTATTTATTTAAGCCTTTATAATTAAGGAACCATTAAAACTATGCTTTTCTTCCAGTCAACTTTTTTTTTTTGTTATGTTCTTTTCTTGGCAGCCATTAAAACTTTTGATTCTGCCTGGATATTCCGCAAGTACGAAGAAGCGAATTGTTTGAGTGCGCCGTTGGGTACAAGTACAAGGTTTATTAGTAGCCCTCTTCCCAACGAGGCATGATACGAGCTTTCAGATTTCAGAAAGCATCACACTATATTAATTTTTAAGTGGTCGAGACTTCAAAGAAATGAGAAAGCAAAAACTTGTTGGTAGCTGTCACGGACCGGTTATGTCTCGGGCAGGGACGGGTTAGGTACAACCCGACTCCCACATCCCACATCGGATAGAAAGAGAGGGATCCTAAGTCATATAAATATGGGTACTGCACACCCCAACAGGTTGCCTTTTGGGGAGAAGGTAATCACCCCGTGACAAGTGGTATCAAAGCCGACCCGACTCCGATGTTTCTTACCAAGCGCTTTACCGGGAAGTAGGCAGGGAGACCCCGATTCCGACGAGGACGTCGATGTTTCTCGCCAAGCGCTTCACCGCGAAGTAGGCAGGGAGACCCCGATTTCGACGAGAACACCAATGGATTCGGTGGGGGAGAATGTCACGGACGGGTTATGTCTCGAGTAGGGACGGATTAGGTACAACCCGACTCCCACATCCCACATCGGATATGAAGAGGGGGATCTTGGGTCATATAAGCATGGGTGTTGCACACTCCAACAGGTCTCCTTTTGAGGAGAAGGTAATGACCCCGTGACAGTGTAATGACCCCGTGACAGTAACCTTATCAACATATTCAAATTTAGGAGAATAAGTTCATAGGTGGGGTATTGATTCATCTTCAAGAAACAAAAGAAAAATTTAATTGACCAGTTTAACTCATATGTTCAGTGAGTTTATCATCCTTTTATTTTTATTTTCTTTTTGGAGCTTTCTCCTTGAAAACTAACAACATAAAAAAATTATGTTTTTTTTTCAATATATTTAGATTGACCTTATAAAAAAATTTTATGACACCTCATGGGTGTCTCTTTAAATTCGTACTATTTTTAATATGCTAGAATTTAATAAGAAAGAAGAGCTATATGCAAGCCCTTTTTGGAATATATAGATTAGATATATGCATGTGTCACAGTCCTTTATATCTGGGGATGGACAATACGTTAAATATAAACATTTCTTAGAGAAGGACGATACGTTGAATGTAAACACTCCTAAGGAAGGTAAACACATTGAAACTAGACATATAATAAATGCTGGAAAATGTATGTACATAGGAAGTCGAAAGGATGTAATATCCACCCTTAGATCAAGGAGGAATCTAACGGCTGTAACTTGCCCAAAACTTGTATAAAAGGGGACCTCTTACCCCTCATTTGTACACACTCTAAATTTTCAAGTGAAATATACTTCTAAAGTTAATATCTAAAAAGATTCTTGTGAGTTGAGTGTGAGAAGGCTGTTTGGGAATTATTCTCAAGACCACACAGGTAGGACGCGACAAATCCTTAGGCCCGTGACACATGTATCTCTATCTTTCTTAAGTTTGTCCTAATTAACAAGTTGTGATATAATTGAATAAAAGAAAGAAAATTAAATAAATTTATTGAAATTTATAATTTACTCTTTTATATTTTATTATTTTAAAATTTTTAATTGCACTTTGACATTTTAAATTATGTATAATAAAAAAATTAGTTGTCAAATACTTATTAATAAATTATTATTTTCATATCTAGTTATTTATTTATTTTTAAATGTATAATTGTAGACATTAAGATATAAGTCTTAAACATAAAAAGTCCTTATAACTTTATTATCAAACTATCTTTTTTTTATTTTTTTGGTAAATAGATTATCACACACATTGAATAGTGAGACTAATTTTTATAAATTTTATATTTTTTTTAAACTCAACTTGATATGTGGGAAAAAAAAAAACTAAATTCGTAATAACAAAATATTTCTAAACAAGATTGTTGTATTATTTTTGCTATATAGATTTACTTTTATAATTATCTAAAAATTTTAGAAAATGAGACGAAGTTATTAAATTTATTTTTGTCTCAATTTAAAAAATTATAGGTTGAACAAGGGTTAATAAAAAAAAATACTATCTTTATGCAATTTGGCAAATGTAGCACAATTTTTATTTCATGGAATTATTTTATAACAAGTATTATGACCCAATAATGAAATCTATTGCCCTGGCCCACATGGTGTGCTTTTTTGAAAGATGAAAAATCATGGTAATCATTTAAAATCATTAAAATATTTTATTATAATTAAACTCTCTAATTTTTAAAATTACATTAAAATATCTTTTTTCAAATCTCATGATATAAAATGAATTAAATACAATAAAAATTAAAATTATAAATATGTTCCTAATAGAAAAAGCGATGGGGTTCCTTACTTAAGGGCCAATTTAACTAGCTTGTTATCCACTGAGAACTGTTGTTCAATTTTATTGACTACAGCCTTCCTGTCTTCTATTTGTGCGGTGTAGAAGAGGTTCCAAGCGTGCGCATGCTTTGAACTATTTTATTATAATCAAACCCTTGTAACAACTCTTAGAACAACTCACTTGGATTCCTGCGCAACATCCAGTCTCTTTAAAGCCCCCACTTGGTTACAAGCTCATGTTACTAAGCTCGCCAATGCAACATAGACGTTTTTCATTTTATAATTATATAAACGTTTTCCCTATTTTCCAACGTGGGATTGGACAAAAAGAATTTCTAATATACATGGGTAACAAGTACACACAACGTGACGGGGTTGATAAAATTTTGATTATTTTTTGTTTTTCACTTTTAACCCAAACCTCTCTTTCGGTGGGCCAAGAAAAAGAAGTCTAGCCCCACACCCCTCGGTTTCTGTATCGAACAAAAGCTCGGTGGTAGAACCCGGACCCATGCACATAACGTTACCCTTTTGGAGCATGCCAAGCATGGATAGAATATTTAATAGGCTCAAAAAGCTTTTGTTTTTTTTTTTTTGAGAAGTCCAACGCTTATATGGTGTAATCGATTATTAGGACTTTCAATCTTACGTTTAGAATTGGTTAGGAGCCAGGATACATTGAGATCCAAGCCATCCAAAAACAGTTGCATGCCACTATAAGCAACAAGCACACGGTATTCTTTAGTAAAAAGCGAAAAGAATACTTCGCTTTGTGCTTACGGCGTGGCTCCGCAATTTCAAAATATGGAATTGTTGTCGGATATATACTTAGGTCCCCATTTGAGGCATTTTGTCTCTTCGACAACGTGGGAACAGATCACACGTCGTATTTAACCCCCAGAACGACATCCTACCCAAATTATGTTTTTCACAAAGAGGCATGAATTGAGCCTTCAGATTACAATATAGTAACAAAAAGAGGACAATAAAACAATTTTATTATGTTTAATTTTTCCTATTTATAGTATCAAACAAAATATAATTAATTCACATTATCTTTATTCCTCATTTAGTGTTTCTCATTAGATTTTCTCTTTAAAAAATTATTTCACTATATTATTCTTTTAGGTGTTTGACTCTATAAGAATAAAAATCAAATTCATTTTTACCTGCTTTAGGAGACCACCATTAGTACCACTCAAAGAAAGTGATTGTTGTATAGTACTATATTATAACCTATTAGTCAATATTAGATTGAAAAATTTTTTGTTATTTTTTAATGATCCTTGCTAATTTTACTTGTTGAATTCATTGTATTGATAAATAATATTTACTTATAAATCTCTTTTGCTATATACTCCAAGAAATATATCAAATGATAATATTTTTTAACTAAAATTAGAAAATATTATTATTTAAATTATCAATTTTTAGAAATATTTATTTAGTAAAATATAAATTTTTCCAAAAAATCTATCTTTTGACCTTATCAAATTATTCTTTTTATAATTGACAAAAATAGATTTTTGTCAATAATTATATGTATATATATTCTATTTATTTAAAAATTTAATAATTTAGTTAAATTTAAAAACTGAAAACTTAAAAGAATTGAATTATTATATTATAATCAAACTCTCTAATTCTTTAAAATTACTTTTAAGTACCTTCCTCCAAACCCAACAACAAGTTTGAATTAATTAGAAAAGGATCGTGTGTTGTAGAAGAGAAATGACCATAATAAGAATGGGTTATAAAAGGCAATTCAATTTACTATACTAATCATACTTTTCTCGGCCTTTTAACTAAGATCAAGTGTAGTATCTGTTCTTATTAGTTAATATCTGATACGTGGCCAATGGTCCCCGTGATCTTAAATTAATTTTTTTAAGGGGAGGACCCACAACAGTAGCTTGCCACTGGAGTCCTCAAGCGTCACCCATGGGTTGCACTGCTGCAAAGGGTAGGGCGCACCCCACCAAGTCTAGTTTACAAGTCTTGTTTTTTACTACCATGCTTTATTAAGAAACTCCATAGTTTGTGTAATATTATCTTTCATTATGTCAATAATGAAGATATATTGGACTGTCGAACCAGGCTTTACTAAAAAAATCTAGGTTAACGAGTAGGTCCACCTAGGAACCAAAAAAGTTGGCTATGTTGGATTGTTGTAATGAAGGATAAATAAAAGTTTAGAAATTTTACTATATATATATATTTTTTTTTCTAACATCACCCTTGCGTAGCACTGGTGAAAGGGCCCGATGCACCCCACCAAGTCTAGTTTAGAAGTTTTGTACTTTAGTCTATCGAACTAGGTATTATTAAGAAACTTCATAGTTTGTTTATGGAATATTATGTTTCATTATGTCATACTAAAGATATTGGAAGTGTCTTTCTACAACATAAATTGGATTGTAATCAACAAATTTAACGAGCAACCCACCTTGGAACCGAAAAGGGGGGCCATATTGGATTGTTACAATCAAAGACAAATAAAAGTTCAAAAATTTTAATATATATATATATATATTTTTCTTTTTTTCCTTGTAATTGTCCCATTGTAATTGCTGAGATTTTGTTTTTTTCTTTGTGGTGAACAACATGAACAACAATTTCATTCCTTGCAAATCATGTCTCCATCATTAAGCCTTGAAGGAAACATTATAAGTTCTAACATTCAACACCGTCACTAAAACATAAACTGTAATTTAAACTAATAAGAACAGAACCACCAACATTTTAGAAGATGCAATCCGGACAAAATTAAGCATAAGTTGCCTTCAATCCCACATCGAAACGGCATCAAGGAGTTGCCGCGCGCAGGAGTGTAGAGAGCAACCAACGGGGAACTTTAAAATATACTTACCTGGACGGGTCAATGGGTGATCAAGAAGGCCCATGGCCTAGGTCAGTGACATACTTTCACATCTGAGGGGTGGAGACCCCGCGGCATAATTTGTAATAGTGGAGTCTGAATTCGCGCGACCCACTTAGAATCAAAATCCAAATTTATGTCATCTTTATATTTTTTTTCTATATCAGAGCGTTAGACAAGACCTTGCATTCTCAATTATGTCAAATGTTTCGAACTTTTGTCCCAAGCTTTCAGACCATAAAAAGTATCATGTTTGTTCCTCCAATTCAATAACAAAATTGTTGAATAAAATTTAAACTATAATAAAACGATACTTTTCTGAATTTTCATTTGTGAAAATTCAATTACCACAATACAGGATCTTTAAGCGAATACTAGCAAATGAACTGTAAGGAATCGACGTACCGTCCATGTCGGTTCCTTCGTCGGAGGTGAAGATCTCTTTACCGATCCGTGTCTGAGAAGATTTCGCCTTTCCTTTTCGGATTCTTTCCTTTCGCGTCTTCCTGCCTTTTCCGTCTCTCTCTCTCTCAATTTTCTCCGACTCCTCCCTTTCCTTTTCTGATTCTCTGATGGCTGAGCGAGTTACGGGAAAACTTAATGATAACGTTTATATCCCTTCCATAATGGTTATCATTAATTAGGAATTAATACCATAATTAAATTGTTGTCATTAATTAGGAATTAATACCCTAATTAAATCATTAATTAGGGAATTAATATCCTAATTAAAACGTTACATTTTCCTTCCGCAACGTTTATGATTTAATTAGAAATTATCCCTCTTTTCCGATAACAATTATTCTACCCGTAATCGTTATTTATTTCCCGTAACAATTATCTTTAAATAGGGAGAGTGGAGGGATTTTAAACCCAGTGACCCAAATTGCCTTTATGTCCAACCGACCATCATATTGGACCTTTTATATTGGGCCATACTTTAAAATAACAAGGGCCACTCATGTTAATTAATCTAACAATCTCCCACTTGGCTCTTATTATGATTTGATGAATCAACAACAAATAAGTGTGCACAATCCTTAAAGTTCATCAAACCACAATACTTGATTGAATTAAAATGATTGGATCATGGCGGTCACATGTCCTTTGGCGACATGATTCCTTCCATGTATCACATGATCATTATAATTCATAATAACCTAACTGAGGAACGTTGAAACTTTAATTGTCATTTCCGAACATGCCACTAGTTATCTCACAACTGTAATTGTATACAACCAAATGGAGATAACAGAGTGTAAACAAAACCATAACTTTAATTGAATTCACGAGTGTTACATTAATATGAGCAATACATAATATTGGCTTTCATGAGAATGCGGACCTATCCAAAATGCCCATCCCTTCAACATGTCCAGTAAATGTTTTCGGTGGCAAACCTTTAGTTAATGGGTCCGCTATCATCAATTCAGTACCAATGTGCTCAATAGACACTCTACGGTTTTGTACTTCTTCCTTAACAGATAGATATTTCAAATCCATATGTTTCGCACCTTTAGAATACCTATCATTCTTAGAGAAGAAAACAGCTGCGGAATTATCACAATAAATTCTTAACGACTTTTCTATACTGTCGACCAAACCAAGCCTTAAGATAAAATTCCGCGACCATAATGCATGAACAGTAGCCTCAAAGCATGCTACAAATTCAGCTTCCATAGTGGAAGTAGCAATGACAGACTGCTTCCCACTTTTCCAGGAAACTGCTCCTCCAGCTAGGAGGAACACGTAACCAAATGTAGATTTCCTCGAGTCTACACATCCAGCATAATCTGAATCCGAGTAGCCTACTATCTCAAGATGACTTGATCTTTTATAAGTAAGCATATGATTCTTGGTGCCTTGCAAGTACCTAAGTACTTTCTTTCCAGCTTTCCAATGATCTATTCCAGGATTACTTTGATATCGGCCAAGCATTCCAACAGCGAAACTAATATCTGGCCAAGTGCATGTTTGAGCATACATCAAACTTCCAATCAATGATGCATAGGGAATGGATTCCATTGATTTTCGTTCCAAATCATTCTTTGGACATTGCAGTTCACTGAACTTGTCCCCTTTCTGAATTGGAACTATTCCTGTAGAGCAATTTTCCATTTTAAATCTCTCTAATACTTTATTGATATAGCCTTTCTGAGACAATCCCAACAATCCTTGTGATCTATCACGGAATATCTCTATTCCTATCACATAGGATGCCTCATTCATATCTTTCATTTCAAAAGTTTCAGAGAGAAATTTCTTAACATCATGTAACAAACTCATGTCATTAGCAGCCAATAGGATGTCATTGACATATAGGACTAATATAATGAACTTGCTCCCACTGACCTTCATATAGATACACCGATCAACGGTGTTCTCTACAAAACCATACGACGTAATGGTATCATTAAACTTAATATACCATTGTCGGGAAGCTTGTTTCAGTCCATATATCGATTTCTTTAATTTACACACCAAATTTTCCTGCCTTGTGGTTATGAAACCTTCAGGTTGGTCCATATACACTTCCTCTTCTAAGTCTCCATTCAGAAAGGCGGTCTTTACATCCATTTGGTGGAGCTCCAGGTCATATTGAGCCACCAAAGCCATAATGATTCTTAAGGAGTCTTTCTTAGATACTGGAGAGAAAGTCTCCTTATAGTCAATGCCATCCTTTTGAGTGTAACCTTTGGCAACAAGTCTGGCTTTGTACCTTTCGATGTTGCCTTTTGAGTTTCGCTTGGTCTTGAAGACCCATTTACAGCCAACTCGTTTTGATCCTTCAGGCAACTCTACTAATTCCCAGACTTGATTTACATCCATCGATTTCAACTCTTCCTTCATGGCATTCAACCACTTTTCAGAATCATTACAATCCATGGCTTGTTTAAATAAGACTGGATCTTTATCAATGCTTAATTCCGATTCATGCTCAAGCGAGTAAACCACATAATCATTCGATACAGCTGGCCTTTTCTGTCTTGTAGACCTCCGTAATGCCATATCTTGTGGCATCACTTGTTCATTCGAAATTTGTACATTGTCACTTGGTTCATCTCTTATGTGCTCACTTTGCGTGTTTCGTGTATCAATTTGTTGTCCTTGCATGTCGCGTAACTTTGATGCAACACAAGGAATAACAACTTGAGTAGAAACACTGGGTGTGGGGATACCAACTTGAGTAGAAGTACTCACTGTGGATCTTTCATTTTGCAATTCTGCAATATCCACCTTTCGTGATTCCCCACTCCCACTGAGCTGACCATTTTCAATGAACCGAGCATTACCAGACTCAACTATTCTTGTGCTATGGTTAGGGCAGTAGAACCTGTACCCTTTAGACTTTTCAGGATAGCCAATGAAGTGACCACTGATGGTTCTTGCATCAAGCTTTCCTTCATGTGGATTATAAATCCTTACTTCTGCTGAACAACCCCAAACGTGAAGGTGTCTTAAACTGGGTTTCCTACCTGTCCATAACTCGTAGGGAGTCTTAGGGACAGCCTTACTAGGAACCCTGTTCAGCAGATATGCTGCAGTCCTTAATGCATGCATCCACAAGGATAAAGGTACAGTACTGTAACTCAACATACTCCTAACCATATCCATAAGTGTGCGATTCCGCCTTTCCGCTACACCATTCTATTGTGGTGTACCAGGCATTGTGTACTGTGCACATATGCCTCGACTTTCAAGAAACTTTACAAATGGACCAGGACATTGTCCACTTTCATTGAATTTTCCATAATATTCACCACCCCTGTCTGACTTAATCACTTTTACTTTTCTATCTAACTGCCTCTCCACTTCGTTAATAAACACCTCCAGGGTGTTTACTGACTGGGACTTTTCATGCAGTAGATATAAGTAACACTACCGTGAGTAGTCATCTATAAATGTGATGAAATATTTCTCACCACCCCATGTGGGAATATCAAAAGGGCCACATATATCGGTGTGTATTAATTCTAAAGGCTCACTACTTCTCATGACTGGGTTCTTTGATATGTGTCTTGTTTGTTTTCCTTTTATACAATCAACACACACTTCCCAATCAGCAAAATCCAATTGAGGTAAGATATCACTTTTCACCAACCTCAATAACCTTTCTTTGGATATATGACCCAATCTTTGATGCCATAAGAAAGCAGAACTATCATTACGTATATTACGTTTGTTACCTATACTATGCTCAACAAGAAATAGAGAATCAGCATACATAGCATCAAGATTAAGACGGTACAAATCATCTACCAAACTACCAGATCCATAATAGTACGAATGTCTATACAATGAAAATGCACCGTTTCCAATCTTGAAATTAAATCCTTCTTCATCCAACTTTGCAACAGAAATCAAATTCCTAGCACATTCAGGAACATAGAGACACTTTTCTAGATCCAGGTGACACTTAGTGTCCAGGATCAATCTGTACGTCCCAATTCCCGCTATTCGAGCCTTCATTCTGTTTCCCATATAAAGGAACTTCTCAGTTCCTGTTATGGGCTGGATTGAAAGGAATCCCTGCATAATATGTGACACATGAGTAGTAGCTCCAGAGTCTAACCACCAAGTATTGTTGGGTACTTCAATTACGTTTGATTCAAAACATACTGATATACAGTACATACCTTTCTTTTCGAACCAAGCTTTCCTTTTTGGGCAATCCTTCTTGAAGTGACCCATCCTTTTACAGAAGAAGCATTTCTGATCCTTTTGGATCTGACCTCCAGTGACTTTTATAGAGGCCTTGTCCTTCTTCTTACCCTTCCGGTATAGTTTAGACTTACTACTGCTAGCCTCATTGCGAACAGTGAGATGAATGGAGTGATCCCTCATCTTCTTTAATCTCCCTTCTTCCTGAACCAGCATGGCCTTAATTTCTTGAAAGTTCCATTTCTCTTTAATAGTGTTATAATTCACTTGGAACTGGCCAAATTCAGGAGGCAGTGAGTTGATGATGAATTGAACCAAAAAGGATTCACTCACATCCATTCCCATCGTTCTTAACTTTGCTGCTAGGTTAGCCATACTAGTCACATGATCATGAATGGGCTGTGACCAATCAAATTTCTTGGTCGTCAGCTCACTCATTAGGGTTCCTACGATGGATTTGTCAGCTATGTCTGACTGAGAATATTCTTTAATTCTCACCATAAATTCCCTTGCATATTCGGTCTTAGGCATTGATGGCTTGACATTTTCAGCCATCGTCATTCGCATCAAATTCAGACTCAGCCTATTAGACCGTACCCAAGCCTCATGAAAAGACTTATCGGATTCTGTACTGGTCTCTGTAATGGCTGCAGGCCTTTATCCGTGATGACCGCTAGGTCTAAGCCCAAAACGCCAAAATGAAACTGAATATGCTCAGACCATTCTGCATAGTTCAGCCCATTGAATTTGATCATTGCATTGCCTAGGGCGTAAACGTTGTTGTAGGCTGCAAACATGATCCAAATTTACACATTAATACTTTGAGCAAACTTTGATGGATTCAGATACATGCATTACAAACTTTGATTATGTATTTAAGTCCACCTTTGGGTGATCCTCAAATACATAACTTTAATCAATAATGATGCTAATTAGATATACTTTAATAGATCAATCAATCATACTAGAGTGAAACATGAATGTTATCTTTGGATATACAATCATGTTTACTCAGTATATCAATCAATCCCCTTTAGTGTTATTAATTATAGGCAATGATCCATCTTTGGATGATCTCCTAGCTTTATAATTAATAACTACAATTGTTCATGTACCACCTTTTATTAGCATCATAAATGAACAATTGAAATTTACGGTTATTCAAATTTTTTCAAACCAGGCCACTTTGGTGACTAACAAGTTTTTCAAAATTTAATTTTCCATTCTGTGGGAGTTGACACAGGTCAATACTGGCAACGCATTTTGCCCATAGTCGGCTTATGCCTTACGCCGATACCCACCTGCGATACAAACGACAACCACGAGCGACACAGGATCCGGTGGCCGGTGCACTATTCCGGCCAACAGTCTCCGGCAACTCAGATTCCGGCCGGAGCTCCTCCCATGCCGGCCAACCCTGCCGGCACTGCCCGGATCCCACAGCCGGGCCTCTGTCGCGGCCAGCAGGCCGATCGGGTCCCGGCCACGTGCGCTCGCCGGTGGCCCCTCGGCCCCGGTCGGGTCGCGCTTCTCCAGTGACCCCTCGGCCCCAGTCGCCTCGCGCTCGCCGGTGACCCCTTCGGCCTCGATCGGATCGCACTCGCTGGTGGCCCTTTCGGCCCCGGTCGCCTCGCGCTCGTCGGTGGCCCGTTCGGCCTCGGTCGGATCGCACTCGCCGGTGGCCCTTTCGGCCCCGGTCGGATCGGGCTTGCCGGTGGCCCTTTCGGCCCCGGTCGGCTCGCGTTCGTCGGTGGCCCTTTCGGCCTCGATCGGATCGGCTCGCCGGTGGCCCCTTCGGCCTCGATCGGATCGCACTCGCCGGTGGCCCTTTCGGCCCCGGTCGCCTCGCGCTCATCGGTGGCCCGTTCGGCCTCGGTCGGATCGCGCTCGCCGGTGGCCCTTTCGGCCCCGGTCGGATCGGGCTTGCCGGTGGCCCTTTCGGCCCCGGCCGCTTCGGGTTTCGGCCGGTGCCCCTTTCAGCCCCTGATCGGGTCGTTCCGGCTGGGCCAATCTGACTACCCCGATCTGGCTACCCCGGTTTGGCTACCCCTGTGACGCGCAGAAACACAGCGCTCACCGGGGTTCCCTTCGCAGTACCCGGATCGATTTGGATCCCGGCGACACCAACCTTTTCTTTCATGCGCCTGTTCCGTCCAGCACAACAGGGAAAACGAAAACAATAACGCAGTATTCGCAAAAACATGCTCTGATACCAATTGTTGAATAAAATTTAAACTATAATAAAACGATACTTTTCTGAATTTTCATTTGTGAAAATTCAATTACCACAATACAGGATCTTTAAGCGAATACTAGCAAATGAACTGTAAGGAATCGACGTACCGTCCATGTCGGTTCCTTCGTCGGAGGTGAAGATCTCTTTACCGATCCGTGTCTGAGAAGATTTCGCCTTTCCTTTTCGGATTCTTTCCTTTCGCGTCTTCCTGCCTTTTCCGTCTCTCTCTCTCAATTTTCTCCGACTCCTCCCTTTCCTTTTCTGATTCTCTGATGGCTGAGCGAGTTACGGGAAAACTTAATGATAACGTTTATATCCCTTCCATAATGGTTATCATTAATTAGGAATTAATACCATAATTAAATTGTTGTCATTAATTAGGAATTAATACCCTAATTAAATCATTAATTAGGGAATTAATATCCTAATTAAAACGTTACATTTTCCTTCCGCAACGTTTATGATTTAATTAGAAATTATCCCTCTTTTCCGATAACAATTATTCTACCCGTAATCGTTATTTATTTCCCGTAACAATTATCTTTAAATAGGGAGAGTGGAGGGATTTTAAACCCAGTGACCCAAATTGCCTTTATGTCCAACCGACCATCATATTGGACCTTTTATATTGGGCCATACTTTAAAATAACAAGGGCCACTCATGTTAATTAATCTAACAAAAATTCGCCAATTTGGTCTCTCAATACACCAACATTTGAAGAAAAATTGAGTTTCACTATCTCATGTGTAAACATAGATACGTTCATATTAGAAACTCACATAGGTAAATAAGTTTGTCAATATCCTATCATAAGTGATGCTTCCCATTTTGTTAGTACTGAGAACTGGTGTTCATTGATATTGACTACAACCTTCCTGTCTTCAATCTCACCAGGTCTTGCTGGTCGTGACTCGAGGTGATTGAATAAGTTGGGGTCGTGTCTTGGCAGTGCAATCGAGGTAATTGAATAAGCTTGGATGTCAGGTCCCAGCGGATTTGGGAAAGAAATAAAGAATTTGATTTTAGAGAGACAATGAATTTTTGATGTCATCGCCATGAAACGCCTTTGGTGCCATGCTAAATGAGATACGCAAATGCAATAGCATCTCAAGGAAATTTGAATTCTTGCGCAAGATGCAATCCCTTAAGTACTTCAGTTGGTTACAAGTTTGCGTTACTAATATTGACAAAATATTTTTGATGCTTTTCATATTATAATCATATGAATGTTTTCTTTATTTTCCAACGTGGGATTGGACAAAAAGAATTCCTAACAAAATTAAGCATATAATCAATCATATAATCCGAACAATTAAGCATAAGTTGGCTTCAATCCCGCATCGAAATGGCGACCAGAGTCACCGCAAGCAGGGACCATAAAGAGCAACCAACTGGGAACTAGTAAACATACTTACCTGGACGGGGTCAATGGGCGATCAAGAAGGCCCATGGCCTAGGTCAGTAACCCCCATTGCACGTAGGAGGGGTGCTGGTCTAAGGTCTCCTCAAAGTAGGAGAGCCTACGTCATAATTTGTGGTAGTGGGGCCTGCGTTCGCGCAGCCCCTTCTAATTCGGAAATTAATCTTTTTCTGTTTTTCGTTCAGGAATATGAGACTTGCTTCCGTCTAATCAATAAGAACTATTTTTAAGTTTTGATTTGGTTCACCATTTTCCTCTCATTTTTTTCCTTTTTTTCTCTTATCTACAGGCTAACTACAAAGAACGCTAGCAAAAGGAAAGGACAGACTAAATTCATCAATCAATATAAAATTCGAGTGTATCGTTGCTGGTAAACATTTCCTATAGTCAACCAATCGGCCGCATTCTCTTCCCACTAATAGCTATTGATGGTTTGGGTAAACACCTCCCTCGAGTGTTATTGTTTAATTCAATCGTTGCTGGTAAACATTTCCTGTAGTCAACCAATTGTGGGCATTCTCTTCCCACTAATAGCTATTGATGGTAAACACCTCCCTTGTCCACCTCCTTTGTCCTTTTCTGCGGGCTTGAACCTGAAACATTGAATCATTAGCTTATCTTTTGTCCTTTTTTCCTGGAAATTGGGGAGTACTATGGGGATCAGTGTGGTCTTCGATGGTTTGTGCCATAAACTCTGAGTGAGTTATATGTGCAGCTGGCTGGTACAGGTTCTGCTGAGACTCAACGACATATTTGGACTATTGTCTTTTTCATATTTACAAGAACTTTTTGTCTTCAATGAAACAATTGCTTAAAGAAGCCGCTAGATGGGACACAATATTTGATGTCATATTGGTGAATCATAATCTTTGGCTAAAGTCAAGAGATGAATTTTTCAAAGAAGCCCCTGTTAAATTTTCTCAAAAGGAATGCTGATAGATCAGCTAAAGGAAAGCCAAGTCCCGGCGGTATTGAAGGGGTTCTTAGGAACTCTAACGGACATTTGATTTGCATGTTCTCCTGTTCGGTGGGTGAGATCGGATCGAAACAGGCTAAAATGATAGCGATTTTGAAGGCTATAGAACTGATGGCATCCAATGACCACCTAAGCATTGGCGCTTCATCTGAGAATTTGATTCAAGCATTGCAGTGACCTCCATTGCACCTCGTAGGGTGCTGGTCTAAGGTCTCCTCAAGGTAGGAGAGCTTCCATCATAATTTGTGGTAGTGGAGCTGCCTTCTCGCGGTCCCTTTAAATTCAAAATCCAAATTTAGTCTAAGCAGTAACATTCTCTAAATCGAGGATTTAAGTCATTTTTATATATCTTCTATATCAAAGCCTTAAGTATAGTGCTTCGAACTCTTGGCCTATGCTTTCAGACCATAAAAAGTTTCATGTTTGCTCCTCCAAGTCAATAACAAAATTCACCAATTTCATCTCTCTCTACACCATTTGAAGAAAAATTGAGTTTCACTATCTCATGTGTAAATATAGATACGTTCATATTAGAAACTCACATAGGTAAATAAGTCTGTCAACATCCTATCACAACGGATGCATTAAAGGTTGTGGTAGGTAACCATTCCAGAGATGCTTCCCCCTTTGGTAGTACCTTTCCCTAGCAGGAAGAGTGATGGGGTTGCTGCCAATATAACTAGCTTGTCATCCGCTGAGAACTGGTGTTCAATGATATTGACTACAACCTTCCTGTCTTCGATGTCACCAGGTCTCGCTCCCAGAAGAGTGCACGAGGATATAAATAATAAGAAAAAGTAAAAGACTTTGAGGGTCGTCGTGACTCGAGGTAATTGAATAAGTTGCAGCTGTGTCTCGGTAGTGTAATCGAGGTAATTGAATAAGCTGGATGTCAGGTCCCAGCAGATTTGGAAAAGAAATTAGGGATTGAGTTGAGAGGGAGAAGAAGAATCCAGAGAGAGAAGAGAGAACTGATTGATTTTAGAGAGAGAAAATGAATTTTTGATTTTATGTTGGTTGTTCCTTTACAACCAATAGATGCTACTTATAACACTTGGCCCTATTATACAAGATCAGCCACCGAGCTGCAAAATGCACCGTTCCATTTATAGAGTTTACCATCCCTTAATGGTAACTATACCAGTGACGTTCATCATCACCATAAATCGATGGTTATGATGAAAGCCATGAAATGGCTTTATTGAACTACAACGGAACAAACAGAACAACAGAAATTCAAACGTGACCACTCTAGCTTCTCCAACTTTTAGGAGACTTTAGACCAGCGCCCCTCCAATGTGCAATGGAGATCACTGACCTAGCCCATGGATCTTCTTGATCTTCGATTGATCCCGTCTAGGTAAGTATGTTTCATTGTTCTTGGTTGGTTGTCATTTATAAGTCTCAGCCTGTCAATTTGAGACCATATAGAAATCCTCATTATCAGAAGGCAAAAATAAAGAGGTAGGTCAAAGAAATGTTGGACACTTCTTTATACAAACAAGCACCAATTCTTTTGCCTCTTTAGTGCTCTTGGTGAAGAAGGATAGATCATGATGTTTTTGTGTGGACTACAAACATCTAAATTCCTTCACTATCAAAGATAATTTTCCCCATTTTTATTATTGATGACCTATTGGATGAACTCCATGGAGCTACGATATTTTTCAAAATAGACTTAAGGACTAGCTACCATCAAATTTGGATAATGGAATTAGACACCTAAAACTGCCTTTAGAGCACATCATAACCACTATGAATTTAAAGTGATTTCATTTGGATTAACTAATGTACCTGTAACTTTTTAATCCCTTATGAATTAGGTATTTGGTCAATATTTGAGGCAATTTTTTCTTGTATTTTTTTGATGACATCCATATATGCAGTGTAACTGTAAAAGAGCATGTATCACATTTCGTACAAGTACTACAAACGTCAAGGAAAAACTATATGCCAAGATGTCTAAATTTTTCTTTGGGTAGAGGCATGTTAAATACCTATGGCTTATCATTTCTACCTAGGGTGTGTCTACTGACCCCAATAAGGTGGTTGCTATGGTTAATTGGCCAGTACCTATTTATCTCAAATCTCTAAGAGGATTCCTAGGGCTCACAAGTTATTATAAGAAATTTATGAAGGATTATAAAGTTATTAGAAGGTCCTTGTTGGAATATGCCTTCTATTCCAAATTACTCTTTTGCCCTTCTTCTATTCCTATATAAATAGGCAAAATAGGGTTATGAGAAGGAGAGAGAGAGATTTGAGAGGAGCCACACTCTTTGTATCCTGTAACACACTTTCTCTACTAATAAGAATATTCCCTCTCTCCTTCCCGTGGATGTAGGTCACATAGACCGAACCACGTAAAATTCTGATGTTAGTTTCTTCTTCGATTTACCATTTACAATAACAAATTGGTATCAGAGCCGAAAAAAAAATTTTTTTTCTTTTCTCTCTCTCCGGCCACCCACCCAACCGCGGGCGATCCACCGAAAAAAAAAAAAAATTCTTTGTCTTTCTTCTCTTTTGGCCACCCCCACCGATTTGTCGAAAAAAAAAAACAACAGATCTGACGGAAACGGCGTGGTGCAGATGGTTTGGCGTTGAAACGGAGCAGATCCGACGGAAGAAAGGAACAGATTGGGTTCCAACGGGTCGGAGGCACTGTAGATCGGCGAGTTGCACAGTAGATCGACGGGAGGCAAACGACATCGGCACTGTAGAAACGTCGTTAGTACTGTTTTAACGCCGTTAGTACTGTTTTAACGTCGGAGGCAAATTGTGATTTGGGCCATAAATTTGTATTCTTCAATTTTCGTTGTGGGTGTTTTGTTGCAATGGCTTCTTCATCTTCATCAACGGTGAAGTCTGAAATTGAGAAGTTTGATGGAAGCACCAATTTTGCATTGTGGCAAGTTAGAATGATGGCAATTTTGACGTGAGAAGGTACAAAAAGGGCCTTACATGGCAAGGAGAAGAAACCAGAGTCAATGTCTGATGCAGATTGGGATGACATGGATGAAAGAGCTCTATCCTCGATTCAACTCAGTTTGGGAAATGAAGTTTTGAGAGAAATCCTCGGTGAAAGAATATCAGCTGGTGCGTGGCTAAAATTGGAAAGTCTGTACATGACGAAATCTTTGACTAACAGACTCAGATTCAAGCAACGCCTTTATACTCTTCGTATGTCAGAAGGTACTTCTTTGAAATCACATATTGGAGAGTTTAGTTCGATTGTTATTGATTTGAGTAAGATTGATGTTCATATTGACGATGAGGATCAAGTTTTATTGCTATTGTGTTCTTTGCCTCCTTCATACAAGCACTTTAGAGATACTATGATCTATAGTAGGGAAGATATTTCCCTTGAGAATGTCAAGACTAATTTGCAGGCCAAGGAGAAAATTGATAGTAGTTTGACATTTTCTGAGACATCAGATTAGAGTGTTGGTTTGATTATTGATCGAGGAAGATCAAAGGAGAGAGGTCGAAATTCAGGAAAATCAAGATCGAAATCAAGGCACAAGAATTTGACTTGCAATTATTGCAAGAAGAAAGGGCACATCAAGTCTGATTGTTACAAGTTGAAAAACAAGCAGAAAGTAAACGACAGTAATCAGAAGAATCATCCACCAGGAGAAGCTCATGTGGCAGCAAATGAGAGTGATGATATGCTTTGTGTCACTCAAGGCCAAGGCAGATTTCAAGATACCTGGATCATGGACACTGGAGCCTCGCAACATATGACTCCTAATAGAGAATGGTTTACCACTTACAAGCCAATCAATGGTGGTGTTCTATTAGGTAATGATCACGTATGTAAGGTTGCTGGGATTGGTACAGTGCAGATTAAGATGCATGACGGTGTCATTAGGACCTTGTCTGAGGTCAAACACATTCCAGATTTGACGAAGAATCTTATTTCTTTGGGCACTCTTGAGAAGAATGGCTGCAAGATTGGGTGTGAAGGTGGAGTTCTGAAGGTTTCTAGAGGTGCTCTTGTATTGATGAAGGCTGCCAGAATTGACACATTGTATTTCTTGCATGGTTCGACAGTCACAGACTCAACTGCAGTTTCCACTTCAGTTTCAGATTCAGATGTGACGAAGTTATGGCACATGCAGCTGGGACACATGAGTGAAAGAGGTATGGCTGCCTTGGGTAAGAGAGGTCTTTTGTGTGGTCAGAACACTGGAAAATTAGAATTTTGTGAGCATTGTGTTTTTGGGAAGCAGAAGAGGTTGAGTTTCAGTACAACCATCCATAAAACAAAGGGAACATTGGACTACATCCATTTAGATCTTTGGGGTCCTTCTCAGGTTCTCTCTAAAGGTATGGGTGCTGCTTATATGCTCACTTTCATTGATGATTTTTCTCGTAAAGTTTGGGTTTATTTCTTGAAACATAAAAGTCAAGTGTTTGGAACCTTCAAGCAGTGGAAAACTTTACTTGAAAAACAGACTGGGAAGCAGATTAAGAGGCTGAGAACAGATAATGGCATTGAATTTTGCAATAACGAATTTAATGAGTTTTGCAAAATTGAAGGCATTGTACGACACCGCACAGTTGTAAAAACTCCACAGCAGAATGGAGTTGCAGAACGCATAAACAGGACTTTGATAGAGAAAGCTAGATGTCTGTTATCCAATGCAGGTTTGGGCAAGGAGTTTTCGGCAGAAGCTGTTAATACAGCTTGTTGGTTGGTAAATCGATCTCCTTGCACTTCCATTGAGTGTAAGACACCTGAAGAGGTGTGGTCAGGCAAACCTGCAGATTATTTTGATTTGAAGATATTTGGTTGTCCTGCTTATGCTCATGTTAATGAGGGAAAACTTGAACCGAGGGCTAAGAAATGCATTTTTCTTGGCTATGCTTCTGGTGTGAAAGGTTATAGGTTGTGGTGTCCAAACCTTAAGTCTCCAAAATTCCTCATCAGCAGAGATGTGGCATTTGATGAATCCGCTATGTTGCATCCAAAAGAGGAAGTCTTAAGGCCAAACGATGAAGATAGTGGGAGTTCCACACAGCAGGTGGAGTTTGAAAGTGATATTCCTTCTAAGTCAGGTCAACAGATTCAGGTTGACACTTCAGAAACAGTCGAGGATACTCAAGATACTCAACAGACACAGCCGTATAGTATCGCCAAAGATAGACCTAGAAGGACTATCAAGCCACCAGCCAGGTTTTCATACTCAGATTTTGCTTATTGTTTGGCAGTAGCAGAAGAGGTGGAGTATAATGAACCTAGAAACTACTCAGAGGCTGTCACTTGTGCCGAATCTTCCCAGTGGAGTATTACTATGACTGAGGAAATTGAGTCCCTACATAAGAATCAGACTTGGGACTTAGTGAAACTTCCCAAAGATAAAAAGACTGTTGGCTGCAAATGGATCTTCAAGAAGAAGGAGGGAATCCCAGGAGTTGAAGATGCAAGGTACAAGGCACGTCTGGTTGCTAAGGGTTATAGCCAAAAAAAAGGGATTGACTTCAATGAGGTATTTTCTCCAATTGTAAAGCACACTTCCATTCGTGTGCTTCTAGCTATGGTTGCTATGTATGATATGGAACTGGAGCAGCTTGATGTCAAGACTGCTTTTCTACATGGCGATCTTGAGGAAGTCATTTATATGGATCAACCTGAGGGTTTCCAAATTGAAAGCAAGGAGGATCATGTTTGCAGGTTGAAGAAATCTCTATATGGTTTAAAGCAATCTCCTAGACAATGGTATAAGAAGTTTGACAGCTTTATGGTAGGTCATGGTTACTCAAGGAGTGAGTATGACAGTTGTGTCTACCATAGGAAGCTTCATGATGGATCATTTGTCTATTTGCTACTATATGTAGATGATATTCTTATTGCCTCTACAAGCATATCTGAGATTAATTGTTTGAAGAAGCTACTCGGTAGAGATTTTGAGATGAAAGATTTGGGAGCTGCAAAGAGGATTTTGGGCATGGAGATCACTAGAGACAGGAAAGAAGGAGAGTTGCGCCTTTTACAGAAAAGGTACATCGAGAAGGTTCTTGATCGCTTTGGGATGATGAGTTGCAAACCGGTAAGTACTCCTTTGGCTTCACACTTCAGACTTTCAGCCTCTTTGTCACCCAATAGCCTAGAGGAGGAGGAATATATGTCACATGTTCCATACTCTAGTGCAGTGGGCAGTGTTATGTATGCTATGGTTTGCACTCGTCCAGATATTTCACAGGCAGTCAGTGTGGTCAGTAGATATATGGCTAATCCTGGGAAAGCACATTGGCAAGCAGTTAAATGGATACTTCGGTATCTTAGAGGCATCACAGAGGTAGGACTGATGTTCAGCAGAGGCAGTAGGTTGATTACTAGTTTTGTGGATTCTGACTATGCAGGTGACCTTGACAGAAGAAGATCAACAACTGGTTATGTTTTCACTCTTTCAGGCAGTGCCATCTGTTGGAAGGCAACATTGCAATCAACAGTTGCTCTTTCCACTACTGAAGCTGAGTACATGGCAATAGCAGAAGCAGTCAAGGAAGCTATTTGGTTGAAAGGTTTGGTCACTGATTTGGGTTTATCACAGGAAACAACCACCGTATTCTGTGACAGTCAGAGTGCTATACACTTGACCAAAAATCAAGTGTATCATGAGAGGACCAAACACATTGATGTCAGATACCATTTCTTGCGAGATGTTATATCTCAAGGTTTGATTTCAGTGAAGAAGGTCGCTACTGCAGACAATCCAGCTGACATGTTGACGAAACCAGTTTTAACTAGTAAGTTCAAGCATTGCTTGGACTTGATTGGTGTTCGTTTTGATTGAGTAGCTCTAAGGAGCCATTTGGAGGAGAGATAGAAGGATTTTATTTTGTTGTGTGTTTAGAGAATACAATGCAAGGTGGAGATTTGTTGGAATATGCCTTGTATTCCAAATTACTCTTTTGCCCTTCTTCTATTCCTATATAAATAGGCATAATAGGGTTATGAGAAGGAGAGAGAGAGATTTGAGAGGAGCCACACTCTTTGTATCCTGTAACATACTTTCTCTACTAATAAGAATATTCCCTCTCTCCTTCCCGTGGATGTAGGTCACATAGACCGAACCATGTAAAATTCTGATGTTATTTTCTTCTTCGATTTACCATTTACAATAACAGTCCTTAACTGAGTTACTGAAGAAAAATAATTTTATATGGAATGCAGCTTCTAAGGAAGACTTTAATAAACTGAAACAATCTATGATGACAGCCCTTATCTGGGCTATGCTAGATTTCTCCAAACCCTTTGTGATAGAGGTTGATGCATATGGAATGGGGCTAGGTGTTGTATCGATGCAGGGAAATAGACCCATAGTATATCTCAATAAGAAGTTACATGACAAGCATATGCGACTCTCCATCTATGAGAAGGAGCTGTTTGCAATCCTGATGGTTGTGACCAAGTGGAGATATTATGTAGAGGGACATCATTTCATTATCAAGATAGACCATAAAAGCTTGAAGTTCCTATTGTAGCAGTAATTGCATAGTACATTCAGCTTAAAGGAGTAACTAAACTTCTAGAATTGGATTACAGTATTCAGTATAAGAAGGGAGTGGACAATAAGCAGTAACTGCATTAGATATAAATAGGAGGCCGTAAAAGAAAGACATCATTTCATTATCAAGATAGACCATGAAAGCTTGAAATTCCTGTTGTAGCAGTAATTGCATACGTACATTCAGCTTAAAGGAATAACCAAACTTCTAGAATTGGAATACAATATTCAGTATAAGAAGGGAGTGGACAATAAGGTGGCTAATGCTTTATCAAAGAGAGAAGTATTCAATTAGCTGAGTGTAGCATCCTGTCATCCCTTTCTGTCCAAATTCCAAAATGGTTGACCGAGGTTATTGATAGTTATAATGAAAATCCTTTAGCTACTGAATTAATTCCTTCCTTGAGCCTTTTTGCTAATTCTAAACCTCTTTTCACCCTTCATAATGGGAGCATTAGATATAAAGGCAGAATTTATCAGGGAGACTTGAGATATTAAACGTTGCACAAGTTTTATGGGTAGCTTAGGGTGGACACTCTGGTCTCAACGCTACTTACCATAGACTCAAACATTGTTTTCATTGGCTTGACAGAAAGGAGGATGTCTAAGTGTTGATCCAATAGTATGATACTTGCTAAAGATGCAAGAATGAATATCTTAAATACTCGGGTTTCTTGCTGCCCTTATCCGTTCCTACCCAAACTTGGAGAGACATAAGTGTTAGGATCTAAAGAACATACACACAATACACACACGGGAACACAAAGATTTAACGTGGTTCGGCAATTTGCCTACATCCACGGGAGGAACGGATCTTTATATTCAGAGGTTGTAACCTCTACAAGTTTTCTTACACAGGATCACACTACACCACCCTTCTCTCTCTCATTATTTTTGTTACATAACTTGTAGGTATTTATACTACAAGAGGAGGAGACAAATGGCCTGCAAAGTCTTTGGACGGTTGTGTGAACGGTAGGTTGCGGCGGCTACATCAGGTTCACACTGCAAAAGTCTTTGGACGGTTGTGTGAACGGTAGGTTGCGGCGGCTACATCAGGTTCACACTGTAAAAGTCTTTGGACGGTTGTGTGAACGGTAGGTTGCGGCGGCTACATCAGGTTCATACTGCAAAAGTCTTTGGACGGTTGTGTGAACGGTAGATTAACGAATCTAAAGTGTGAATTGAAGAATCAGAGTCAATTTTCACAAATCTCCACCTTGACGATGATTCTTCATCCAAACATGATCACCGTTCCTCCAATACGCCCGAAAGGCGTCAAGCACCCGAAGGTGCACAACTCCGAGAAATGTTGACCAAGTTCCAAGGCAATGTTGGAAATCTTGATTCCTGAAACAATCTTTGTGANGAACGGTAGATTGACGAATTTAAGGTGTGAATATTAGAATCGGAGGTCAATTTTTACAATAAGTCTAGACTTTATTGAAGGGATTACCTAAATTTGAAGGGAACGAGGTTATTTCAATAGTGATTGATCGTTTTTAGTAAATATAACCACTTTATTGCCACTCAGTTATCTCTCCTGCTCCTATAATTGTAAGGCCTTCATGGAATATGTTTTTAAACTGCACAACATGCCTCACTTCATTGTCTCGGATAAAGATAAGATCTTTATCAGTCTCTTCTACCAGGAGCTTTTCAAGCTATGAAGGTTTGCATTGCACCTGAGCATAGCCTACCATCCCCAGTCTAATGGTTCAACTTGAGAGGCTTAATCAATGTTTAGCGACATATCTATGTAGCATGACCTTCCAAAAGACTTCCCAGTGGCGTAAGTGGCTTTATCTAGCAAAATGGGTTGGGGTAAGCACAACACTTATTCCCATGCCCCATTCCATGGGGAATGAACTCCCTTCCAAGCACTATATGGCTATGCCCCCCCCCATCTGACTAAACTTCCAATCTCTGAGACTAAGGCCAGCTACTATTAAGTTCTGGCTCCAAGAGAGGCAACATATGAAGCATTTGCTTCGAGCATAGTATACAACTAAACAGTTTTGCAAATGAGAACAGGTCATAACGAGTTTTTTCTGTTGGGGATTGGGTGTATTTTAAATTCCAGCGCTATCACCAAACCTCAATTGCCCTTCGCAAGAACTTAAAGTTGGTTTCCAAGTATTATGAGCCTCTCCTCATTATGGCTCAGGTTGGCCAGGTTGTATACAAGCTGGAGTTACCTGTTGGCTCTTCCATTAACCTTATCTTTCTTGTATTCCTGTTGAAACGATCCGTGGGACAATTAAGTCAACTGATGCCCCAATTAGCACTAGTGGGACAAGATGGACAGCTGCATGCAGAACCAGTAGCTACCCTGGATGGGCAGATGATGAAGAGGCACAACCAAACTATCATGCAAGTCCCGCTTTAGTGGTCCAACCTCTCTACCGCTGATGCTACCTAGGAAGATTGGACTTTTATTGCTGCCTAATTTCCTCACTTTTCAGGCTTGAGGACAAGGCTCAACTGATGAGGGGGCAACTTGTCAAGTCTGCACTAAGATGGACAGAGATATTGGCAATCTCGAAGGGAGAAGCTGAGTGGTCATGTTTGAATTTCTATTGTTTTGTTTGTTTTGTTGTAGTTCAATAAAGCCGTTTCATGGCTTTCATCGTGACCATCGATTTATGGTGACGATGAATGTCATTAGTATAAATACTGTTAAGGGATGGTAAATTCTATAAATGAAACGGTGTGTTTTACAGGTTGGTGGCTGTATAAAAAGACCAAATTGGCGAATTTTGTTCTTGACTTGGAGGAGCAAACATGGCAAGTTTTGTGGTCTGAAAGCATAGTACAAGAGTTCGAAGCACTTAACAAAATTGGCAATCTCGGGACTCCTCTAGATTTTGGTATAGAAAATATATAAACATGGCATAAATAATAAATTTAGAGAATGTTTACACTCAGCAAACGCAAGCTCCACCACCACAAATTATGACGTAGGCTCTCCTACTTTGAGGAGACCTCAGATCAGCACCCCTAGGCCATGGGTCTTCTTGATCACCCCTTGACCCGTACAGGTAAGTATATTTCAGAGTTCCCCGTTGGTTGCTGTTTATGCTCCCTGCTTGTGGTAACTCCTTGTCGCCGTTTTGATATGGGATTGAAGCCAACTCATGCTTAATTTTGTCCAGATTATATCTTCTAAATGTTGGTGGTTCTGTTCTTACTAGCTTAAATTAGTTGCCCTTATAATATAGTTTACGTTTTAGTGTCGGTGTTGAATGATGGAACTTATAATGTTTCCTTTAAGGCTTAACGATGGAGATATGATTTACAATGAATGAAATTCTTGTTCATGTTGTTCACCAAAAAGAAAAAGAAAAAAGCTCAGTTCAAGAACCCATAACCATGCACATAACGTTACTCTTTTGGAGCATGCCAAGCATGGACGGAATATTTAATAGGCTCAAAAAGGTTTTTTTTTTTTTTGAGAAGTCCAACGCTTATATTGATGCAATCGGTTATTAGGACTTTCGATCTTGCGTTTAGAAATTGGTTAGGAGCTAGGATATATTGAGTTCTAACCCCTCCAAAAATAATCGTATGCTGCCACTATAAGCAATAAGCACATGGTATTCTTTAGTAAAAGGCGAAAGAATAGTTCGTTTTGTGCTTACTGCGTGGCTCCACAATTTCAAGATATGGAATTGCTGTTGGATATATACTCAGGTCCCCATTTGAGGCATTTTGTCTCTTCAACAACATGGGAATAGATTGCACATCATATTTAAGTCTCATAACGACATCTTACTGAAAGTATGTTTTTCACAAAAGCATGAATTTAGCTTTTAGATTTAAAAGAGTGTCATTATATAATAATATTTATTAAACAATAGGGTAACAAGAAGATTACTTTTAAGTACCTTCCTCCAAGCCCTACAACAACGTGGATCTCTGATACAGGGAGGTACCTTTTATTATGAAAGTTTGAATTGATTAAAAAAGGATCATGTGTTGTAGAAGAGATCCCCAAGCACGTGCGCCTGAGTTGAACAGCATCAAAATCCTCTTGCAATAGAGCCCAGAGGGTTAGGGGGACGCACTCCTGATAATTGTGTCTTTCTGTCTATGATGCGAGGGCTCTCGGACACATAGATAATTGATAATTCTCGTGAGCGCCCAACTCTCCCACGTCAAGTAAAAGAGAAATGGTTGTAACAAGAACAAGTTATAAAAGGCAACTCAATATGCAATACTAATCATACCTTTCTCGGCCTTTTGGTTAAGATCAAGTGTAGTATCTGTTCTTATCAGTTTAATATCTGATACGTGGGCCAATGGTCCACACGATATTAACCTAAATTAAGGCAAATGAATAAAGTGATGTATCATTACATTGGATAGGAATATACCTTTGCAAGATGTGAAACTATGAAAGAATGTTCACTATTAATGATTTTCTTTAAATTAATTTACATAGGAATATAATGTTTCAATTTAATGGAGTTTGTTCATCAACTTATTGGAAGAGGTTGTTAAATTGATCAAACTAATTGTTACATGAAATTACATACTCTAGGCTATTTTTCATTATCAATTGCACTATTGAATTTACTTCTTACATACTTAGGGTTTAGCAACATTGCCAACATTTGGTATTCCAAATAAAAATGATTCACTGCAATTTTAGTACTTAGTAAGTTTAGTTCAATTCTTTGTGGGATTGATCTTTAAAGAAATTCTTCATTGTACTACTTCTTTGATTGTGTATACTTGCACGTGTGCCGAAGTATTTAGATTCTAACAATAAGTTTGTGCCGCCGTTATTAAGTAATTGTTCATTATTCTTACTTATATTAATACCCCTAATGATTAGTCTTAATTTGGATTTACATTCTTATTTTTTAGGTATAATTTCTGCTTTTGCATATCAAGTTCAAAAGGTGTTGAATTAGTACCATTTGATAAGGAGATTGAGAGGACCATCTCTCAAATAAGGAGAAACAAGAAAAAGTAAGCTTTAACTTTTATAATGGTTAATGCAAATGAGGAGCAAAAGGAGCTTAAAGATTATTTTGTCCCTCTTGTAAATGGAATCCATTCTATTATAAGGGGGTTAGCTATACAAGCCAATAATTGTGAAATCAAATTGGCTATCATTCAAATGATCCCAATAGCCATTCAATTTGAAGGCCTTCCAAATGATGATTTAAACCTCTATCTTACAAGTTTTTTTGGAGATTTATTATTCATTTAAACATAATGGTGTTTGAATCATGCAATCAGGTTAAGACTATTTCCTTTCTCACTTAAAGACAAGGCAAAGTTAGCTGAATTCATTACCATTTGGTTCCAGCATTACTTCCCCTTCCCTTTTATAAACCAAATATTAGAGCGGTTGGCAGGACATAAGTACTCTTGATAGTCACTACAGATACAATCAGATTGTTATCACTATAAAAGATCATGAGAAGATGACCTTCACTTGTCTTTACACGTTTTGGGTTAGGTGTGCTTTAAGTTGGGTTGTAGGTAAAAGAGCGGAGTAATGTTTTTAGCGGAGAAAGCAAAGAAATTGTCTATCAATTTTGTTGTAGCTCTATCATGTTGCATTTTTTAGACGTCAAACTCGCTTTGTTTTTAGAGGTCTTTTGCTTTTGTCTCGATTGTTGGACTAAGAAGTGGTCAAATTTCAACCGTCAATTTCATGTAATATGGATAGATTATTCATGTAAAGGAAAATTTCTTTTTTTGTTTTTGGAGGTCTTCTGCATTTGCCTTGATTGTTGGACAAAGATGTGGTTAAATTTCAGTCGTCGATTTCACGTAATATGGATAGATTATTCATGTAAAGGAAAATGTCACATTTGATGATTTCAAATGTTAAAAACAGTCAGGGTGTTTATTGCATTGTAAGTGAGATGAATTTGAAGTCACCATCAATCATTTTAGGTGTGATTAGAATATTATGAGTGAGTTAATTAGCTTTACTCGGATTTTTCAGGATTTAGGAGCATAATTATGCTTGGTTGAGATTGCAGTTAACTCAAACGCGTATCACATATAATAGTATACCTATTCATTGACTTGTACTTTTATACTTCTCTTATCAAGGCATACATACTGAGACTTTAATGAGTTTGGATAAGTAGTAAAAGGAGATAAATTTTTTTAGAAGTTTTGAAAGAGATTTAGATACTTTATATGATTTTGTGCACTTAAAAAAGTTGAAAGTTTTTGGAAGTTTTTTCTGAAATGATTTAGATTTTTTTTTATTGTAATCTTGCATATCAAAAAATAAAATGCAATATTTTTGAAATTTTTTGAAGAAAATTAAAAAGGGTTTAAATTTTTTTTTATGGTGACCGTCTACATTGAAAAATAAAATGAAATTTTTTGCAAAATATTTTGAAAAGATTTAGATGCCTTTTATAGCGTTCTTGCCTATGCCAAAATAAAATGAGATATATTTTGGTATTTTGAAAGGACTGCTGACATCATTTTGTATATGTCTAAAATGACACCTTCAATGGAAGCTTTGCATCCCTTTTTCTTTTTTTTTCTTTCACTTTTCCTTTTTTCTCTCTCTCTTTTTTTTTCTTTTCTTTCGTTTTCTTTTTCTTTCTTATCTTTTTGGCAAAGCCCCTTATCTCCCTTTTCCTCATTTTCTTTGTCCAAAACTACTCTCTCTCTCTCTCTCTCTCTCTCTCTCTCTCTCTAAGCCACTGTGTTTATTGTTTTTACGTGAGGGGACTCTTGTTGATCTTTTTCTTAAGGGACAAAGACAACAATGCTCAAGATAGATCTCTTTTTGGCCAATTTTTTGGTGTATGGTTGTATGTGTGCTTGTTGTAGCTTTTTGGTACTACATGTACTATTTTTACTTTGTTTATGGATATGTTTGTGTTTGTTGCTTTTGGTTATTTTATGTCAAATATATTATGGCAAATTGTGTTTAATAGTTGTTGATGACAATATTAGTGGGTGAAATAGTGTTTATGATTGGATATTTGACCATTAATGCTTGAATTTAATTTTTTTTTCTTAATATGATTGTAGTTTTAAACTTATCTTAGATCATTTATATGAGTGATTATGTTTTTAAAATTATTACTTAGCTTTCTTTTACTATAATAACCTATTAGCTCACTAAGAGAACATTCACTATATCGCCTCTTAAATGCTTAAATTTGAGTTAAATAAGTTCATTTTTTGTTTTTGTTTTTTTTTTTGCTTTAATTGAAACTATTAAGTGCAATGTTTAATAAAAATAGAAGAAAACATCAAAAGAGGCATATAATCTTGTTAGTATTTTTATTTCCACCATTGAGATGTACAAGGATAGCAATATCACTTTTCATTTAACTTAAACTCTTCACCTTGTAATCATATAAGAAAGGAATCTAATAGTTGGGGCTAATACTAGTCAAGGTCAATATTTGGATGCATATCCTTGAGTTTGTTCCTCCTAGTGTCAAAAGCCAATTTGAGAATTATCAAGAAAATGGTCAAGGCCACTTTGTGTGTTCTTAGTAAAAGGAGCAAGCAGACCTTCTTTGGAGACTATAAGCTCTTCTTCTAGATTCTTAACTTTTTTTTGAGGCTCTTTCATGTTTTAAACCTTCTCCTAGAAGCGGGCTACCTATTTCTCTACCTTATTGGCTTGACAGTTAAACTCTTTTGCTTTTATATCCAACAACCAAAGAGGAATGTTGAAGTGTGATGTTGGATTTTGTGTTTGGATCCAATGTACCTAAGATTTGTCACCTTTACAATAGATAAATCTATGTAATAAATCTAATGGAAGTACAACTACAACAAAAGGAGACACTTGCAAAAATAGCATAGAAGATTCTAGAAACAAGATTGTATACAACTACAACATATGTCTTTTTTTTTATTCTTTCCTATAGTGATGCAAATGTGAACCCGTAACTATCTTTTTTTTTAACACTAATTATGCATATAATTAAGGTGTGCATTGCTGGTTTTCTTCAATATCAGAGTAAAATAACTATTATGTTGATGAGAAATTTAGAATCATCTTTTTTTTTTTTTTACAAGTGTGAATTTTACAATAAGGAACAAGGCAAAGAAAATTAATTAGTGATGAGCTATTTACCAAGGAGGATACCAAACTTAAAATGGACTTGAGTTTAGGTTCTAAGTAGATCTAAGTCCCATAAAATAACACATGATTAGGGATTGAAGGGAGCTTTCGGTGCTAACACTCTGGCGATTAAGTCATTAAGAAAACATAAGAGACCTAAATGTAAAAGTAGAGATGGTGTGAGAGCAGTTGCATTTAGATTGATAAGGCATGGGTCCATTTACATATTTTTCAGGTATTATAGTGAGTAAATTTTAATAATGATAGAATAGGTGAGAAGACCCCATCTGCAAGGTATGAGCTAAGTGAGACACTGGCCCATAGACTAATGGTAGAAATCATTAGGAGATCTCGACTTGATGTAGGGAGGAAGAGTGTAAAATAGAATATAAAAGGCTAATACTCAATTAAGTCTTTATAAGGTTTCAAGATTTTGCTAGAGCAAAATAATAAGTTTCAAGAGAGTTTTTTTTTTCTTATTTTTTTATTTATAGTTGGCAATTGATATGATAATTGATAAACTAGTCCTTAGGATTATAGGTCTATTTATAATAGTTTTTAACCCTAATACAACCAACTGATAAAAAAACAAACAAGTAAAAATATTCTAGTGCTTAAACTTAAAACTTAAGGAAACTCCTTAATAATATCTTAAAATCTCTTAATTAGTTTAAAATATTCTAAATAAACAATAAAAATTACAACATTAATTAGGGTTATGGGTTTATGTCATGTCTCTCTACTCGAAAAAAAACTCATATTTGAATTTTTAATGAAGAACTGACATCTTCTAGGTCACATGAAGAAACACTTTGATTCTATTGAACTCTTGAATTATTTAGACTTACACATGGACCATTGCTTATGAATCTTCTTTGGACTAATGACCTCGCTAATAAGGACATTGAAATGGTATTGAATTTCTCTACCAAATAAAATCAACATTATTTGGCAAGGGAAGTAAATAATCAACAAGATTTTAAAACTTATAAGTTATGGGTTCACCTCACAGGTTAATTGAATATATTGATAAATTAATTTTTGACTATCACAATCTTTTAGCTCTTTAATACCTTTATCGGAACACAAATTAACTTTTTAAATCATGTTGCGATCAAAAATAAGTATTTCCACTTCTTTTGACCCATCTCTTATTGAATTATTGATACTTTGCCAACATTAAACTCGAAAGATAGTACTTTTTGGACATGAAAACTGACATTGGTGGAAGATTAAGAAAGCAAATCTTCATTATTTAAAGATGAATCCACAAACTCAATATTTGGTAGAAAATAAGAATTAAATCTCCTTTCAACTTAATCTAAAATTGTATCAAATTTATATTGCCATAAAATTCAATGAACAATAAATTTCTCATCTTTACCCATGAGCAAATTTTTGACTCATTAGATCTAAATTGGTAATTTGAGTATAGTCCCACCAATTAACTCTACCATCTTGTAATTTTGAATATGAAAATTTCATCATTTTCTCCTCCAAAACATCTTTATATTTGAACCAGACCTTAAGTCCACCAAAGCATCTTAAAAAATCCTTAATGAAGAAATTTCCATTGTAAACAAAAATATCTTCAAACTCATGAACATATGTACAAACAAACTGACTACAAGCAATATTTACAATAAAAGATTTGTTGTATTCACAATCTAAAAAGGAACCATATAAAAAGCCTTCCTTTCATGATTAATGTAATTGAAAAGGTTACTTCAAACTCCATAGAATGACATCAAACTAAGAGAAACCTAGTTTAATGCCATTTGATGCAAAACAAAATCATGAAGATGTGAGATGTATCAAATTAGACAAATCTAAATGCTGATACTACTTGACATAAAATGAAAGCCTGAAAAAGAGATAGCCAAATGTCAATACTTTATTGATCCTTTATGGGGTTTATAAATTCTACCAGACAACAAATAATAAGTTTCAAAAGTTGATAACTATTCTGATAATTAATAAACTATACCTTAGGCTTACAGGCCTATTTAACCCTAACAAAACTAACTGATAAGGAAAAAAATAAATAAAAATATTCATATCCTTAAACTTAAGCTTAAAGATAATAATATTTTAAAATAGTCTAAAATACTCTAAATAAACAATAAAATGATAATAATAAAAATTACAACCTTTATTGTATAATAATATTAGATAATTTTCATCACGTGTCCTATATCATGACCTTGTCATTAACCCACAAAGAAATGCTCAAAATTCACAAGTTACTTCATCACCTTGACTTAGGGCCCCTTGGGCCTAGTTATGAATTGAACCTAGTATATAGATTTGGGCCTCCTTATTAATAAGAGAAAATTATTATAAGTTGAATATGCTTAATAGCTTTAATCTTTATATGTGTTAGTGCTAGAGACCTTCATTTATTACTTATGTTTTTATTTTATTTTTTTTGAACTAAAAAAAAAGTATATCATAAGTATGTTAGTCATTGTATCTACGAGTTAAGATTAAGAGTTATCTATTGATATTGTTATTTAACCTTTCCCATTGGAAGGAACCATTACTTGAGTAATGATGGCTTCAAGGAGGACTACCCCATACTTGGTCATGTAATGTGAACCTTAAAAGGCAAGGCTTAGTGATCTAACACAAACAGGGAATCAAACAAGAACTCAAGAGAGTCAAATCAAATTTTAATTATGCAAACTCTAGACTTAATGTTTAAAGGAACATGAATGTGAGATATAAAGAAAAATATGGAAGACACACTCCCAAAAAGAATGAATTTTAAAGTAACAAGTTAAGGTTGAATGACACAAGGAGAGTTAGTTGTTGATAAGTTTTTTAATTCTTAAAAGGATTAAGGGAAAAAATGCTCTCTTTTTAATTTATATAATTGTTTACCTTTTAACAAGGAAATCAAGTCTATTTATACATTGAAATAACAACCCTCAAAATCCTAAAACTAGAGCCAATGATATACTCTTAAAAGATAGAGACATTCCTATTTTATTGTAAACTCTTATTTTATAACAAATTTCTATTTTATAAAAAACTCCTACTTAAGAGTGAATTTTATTACCTAACCCTAACTCATTAAGTACTTCAATCATATTAATAAATTCTTAATCTTCTTTCAAGCTTGAATACATGCCATTGGATGAATTTATGTCATTTGTAACTTGGTTGGCTTGGATATTCTCAATTAGCTCATTTAGTGCTTCTTTCATTTTTTTTTAACCCTTAAATGTGTCATTAACCCTTCATAAATGGTCAATAGATCATTAAAAGTCCTTCATTCGTTACATCCTTTATAGATCTCATCATTCCCCCTCTCCTCCAAAGGATTTCTCCTTAAATTATCACTTGTATCAAACGGAGAAAGATTAGAAATATTAAATGTTGCACTCACATTTCACTCATCGACAAGGTGTAACTTATAGGCATTGTCATTAATCCATGCTACCACTTGAAATGGACCATCTCCTTTAGCTTGTAGCTTTGACCACCTCTAAATCTGAAACATTTCCTTATGCATATGCACTCAAACCCAATCACCAAATTTAAATACTACCTTCTCTTGCCCTTTTTTGGTATAAGTTGCATATTACTTAGTTTGTTTTGCAATTTGTTGCCACATCTTCTCATGCAACTTCTTCTCTATTTCAACCTTGCAATCACCATCTAAACTAACATACTTATCAATAGAGAAAGACATCAAATACAAAGGAGTTATAGGATTAAATCATACACAATTTCCAATGGAGGGTAACTAGTAGCAGAATGAACATTCTTATTATATGTGAACTCTACATGCAACAAATAATCTTCCCACATTTCTAAATTCATTCGAATAATAGCACACAACAAAGTAAAAGGAGTTCAATTAACTACCTTAGTTTACCCATATATTTGTGGATGGCAAGTGGTTGAGAAGACTAGTTTAGTACCTAATTTAACCCTCAAAGTCTTTTAGAAGTAGTTCAAGAACTATGTATCTCAATCTAAAATGATACTCTACGGCATGTCCTGTAAGTATACTATGACTCTAAAAGATAATTCAATTACATTATTTGGATCGTTAGTTTTTATGACATAAGATGAAATAAGTCATCTTTAAAAATCTATTAACAATAACCAGTACAGAATCTTTACCCTTTTTTGACTATAGCAGCCTTATCACAAAGCTCATAGATAAATCAACTTAGTATTGGTTAAGTATAGGTAAAGAGGTGTATGAGTCATGGGGTAAAACTCTAAATTTAACTTATTTGCATGTTATGCACTTCTTGCACACCGTCTCAATATCTCATTTCATGTGTGGCCAAAGGAAATACTCAGCTAAGAACTAACTTCCTTAAAAAAGTCATAGGTACACATAAACGATTTTCCCAAAATAAGATACTCTTATACTTATAAAATTTCCTACAAGCTGACTTCTCAGATACGCTATGCACATTAGTAAAGTTAGGATCTTTCACATAAAAATTTTTAATGTACTCAAATCCAAATAATTTCACATTAAGTGTAGAGACAAAGGCATACTTACAAGATAATGCATCAATTACGACATTCTCCTTGTTAATATTTGATAGCACAAGGAAAGGTTGCAATGAATTCGACCTATTTGGCATATTTCCTATTCAACTTTCCTTGCCCTTTAAGTATTTCAAGGATTCATGGTCAATATGGATGACAAACTCTTTGGGCCAAAGGTAGTGTTGCCATGTCTCTAAATCTAATACCAATGCGTACATATTCTTATCATAAGCAGGATATTAAGAGTTGCTCCACTTAGTTTTTCACTGAAATAAGCAATTGGTCACTTTTTAGTGATTTTCTTGGCTATTTTACAATCAATGCACATTCTCCAAATCTCATCTTTTTTGGATACAAGTAATATTATAACTAATTATTAACATATGTTGTCCCTCACATATCCCTTTGTCATAAGTTCATCAACTTGCCTTTGAAACTCCTTTGTCTCCTCAAGATTACTTTTATAGCTCAATCAATTTGGAATTGTTGCACCATGGATGAATTTAATCTGATATTTTATTTCCCTCAAAGGTGGCAAACCACTTAGTTCTTCGGAAAAAAAATCACCAAATTCTTGCAAAAAAGAAACAATAATACTAGGTAAAGAAGAGTTAAACTCATCAATACTAAAATAAGCCTCTTTGTACAAAAGTACAACAATAAGTTGTGTTGAATAGAAAACTCTTTTAACATCACTCTCTTTTGTATATAAACTCTTAATTTTTTTTCTTGTGCTCTTTTTCTTCTTTTCTCTTGGTATCATCTCTTTTCTCTTATTTCTTTCCCTCCTTTCCCCTCTCAGCCTTAATTTCTTTTCTCCTCTCTCTCTCTTTTTTAATCCCCAAACATTTTCCATAAACTTTTTAAGGTGTTAAAAGTATAAGAGTAATAGGTTTATCATTTATTGCAAAAGAGTACCTATTGTCATGATCTTTCCAACAAAATATACCCAGCTTGCAAAGGTACAACATCACATTAGATCTCATTAGTATATCTCCCAATAGTAAACAATACGAACCCCTACCTATTTACCTTAATTTCACCACACATATTCAATTATTAAAACCTATATGAACTAAGGTGTTTCATGGTAAATAAAATAAACCTTTCAACTAAAGTAGTGCTAGCTATATTTGTACAACTACCCTCATCAACAATCATACTACATACCTTATCTTTGATATGACATCGTGTATAGAAGATACTATCCCTTTGCACTTCATCATCTTTTTTAGTTTGTATGCTCAATACTTGTCTAGTCACCAACACATCTCCCTTAATTAGGTACTCCTCTCCATCACTTGTATCATCTAATGATGGCATGGAGTCATCATCAAACTCACTTTTAGTCTTAATATTACCATTATCCCATAACACCATGGTATGCTTATTAGAACACTGAGATGCAATATGTCCCCTTTTTAGAGATTTAAAACATTTAATATCTCTATTTTTACTAGGTTGGAAATTAAAATTACTTTTTACTTATTATGGCTCACTTCCTGACTCTTATATGATTTAGCCTTACGATTGTAATAAGCCCTCTTTTCCTTTTTACTCCAATTCAGCTTTTAGGATGAAGTGGAATCCAAATTCTATCCAAATCATGTAGAACCCTTTCATTTAAGTTGCCTCTCAACTTTCATTATCATATGCACCATGTCTTTCAACTCTATATAATACTACTATTCAACAATGTTAACAATATCTTTATTCATCCCTTGTAAGAACCAAGCCATGGTAACTTCTCTATCCCCCTCTATATTAGCCCAAATCATGGTAATTTCCATCTCCTTATAGTAATCCTCCACACTCTTGGTGCCTTAAGGGAGCCCTTATAGCCTTTAATACAAATCCCTATAATAGTGATTAAGGATAAAACTTCTTCATCATGATAGCCTTCATCTCCTCCCACGTATCAGTAAACCTTTCGCGATTCCTTCTCCTAGTCAAAACAAGTTGATCCCAACAAATAATATTATAATCTGTACATTCAACTATAACAAGTTTCAATTTTTCTCTTTAGAGTTGTTGTGACAACTAAAGACCAATTCAACCTTCTTCTCCTATTTTAAATAGGTTTGTTGATCATTTTTTCCTTGGACTAGAGGAATTTTCATGTAATGTTACCAAACTTACAATTGTAGGTGTCTCACTTCTTATGATCTCTTTGACCATTTCTATTATTGACAATTCTGACCAAAGTAGTTAGATCATCAAATTCATTATCTTCTACATTATTTACATGACCATGGTCTTAACTCTTATACTTTTTTGTATTAGGAATCTCACGGCCCCCATACCTCCTTGACAATTTTGCTATTGTATTGGCTTGTTTCTTCATCATATCTCTTATAGTAGTAAATTTGATGTTCATTCACTTAAATTGTAGTTACATAAATTTGATCATGAATGACACATCACTGCCCTCCTTCTCAACTCCACCTTCGTCTTTGGAAGACCTAGTGTTAATTCTACATAAAATGGCTAAGATACCTTAATAAAACACTCCTTTATGTGTTTCACTTAAAAATAATGTCACATCACCTTATGTTTATACTCTTGAAAGATTTTTTTTTTTAATATGTGTTTATACTCCTACCTTTTACCACTTAAATTTTCTCTCTTAATTCTCAATTAAATTAAAAAACCTTAATCAAAGTCATTTTATGACTAATTAATTCCAATAAATTAGAATCAAAGAAATTTAGAAAAAACATAATGAATAAAAGTTATGGGTTAGAAAAAAGCAATAAGATTAAATTGCAATACATAAAGAGAGAATAATTAAATTTGAATTCTTGTAAGAACTAGAAAGCAACAAGGTTTACTCTTTTAACCTAATTAAACAGGGTGTATTTCTCAAATAGAAATAAATCAATTATAATCTTTTGTTCCTTTTTTTTCCTTTCTTCTTTTCTTCTTTCTTTAGTTCTTTTTCTTTTTTTTTTTGTTTATGTGAATTTAAGAACAAGAAGAGATAAACTAAGGTTTGTAAATTAAAAGAACAAAATGGTATAAAATATTGCTAAGAAGAATAACAAGAGAAAAACTTAAATTTTAATAAGAAAACCTGAGTTGGAGCCAAACTCTAATATCAACTAATGTGAACCCCAAAAGATGGAGCTTAGGGACTTAACAGGTTGAGGGAATTGAGTAAAAATCCAAGAAAGTTAAATTAAATTTCAATCCTCAAACCCTAGACCTAATGTTTAAAGGATCATGAACCTAAAGTATAAAGAAAGATATGGATGTCACACTTTAGAAAAGACCAAATTTAAGAGTAATAAGTCAAGTTAAACATCATAAAAAGTGTTACTTCTTGATAAGTTCTTTAGTTCTTAAAAGAATAGAAAGAAAAAACTCTCACTTTTCAATTCACATAATCGCTTACCTTTTAACAGTGAAATCAAATTTATTTATAAGTTGAAATAACAACCTTAAAAATTGTAAAATTAGAGACCATGATATATTCCTAAAAAAATAAGAACACTTTTATTTTATTATAAACTCTTATTTTATGACAAACTCTTACTTTATAACAAATTCCTACTTAAAAGTAGGTTTTATTATTTATCCTTAACTCATCAAGCATTCCAATCATATTAATAAAGTTTTGGCCTTCTTTCAAATTTGAATTCACACCATTTGCAACTTGATTAGCCTAAATATTCTCAATCAGCCCATTTAGTGCTTCTTTCATTTTTTTAGCCCTCGAACATGTCATTGGCCTTTCATGAATGTCCAATGGATCCTTAGAAGTCATCCATGCTTCAACTCTTTTATAGATCTCATCACCGTAATGTATCAAATACAAAACCTAATAGTACGTTAACTATAAATCTCTATAATTTCCTTAAAATCAAAGGGGGTGTTGCTAAGGGGATTTAAACTTTAACCAATATGGAAAGAGACATGCCAAATTGCCACCAATCTCTTACATTGGGTGGTACTTTTCATTCTTTATTTAAGTTCTCTCTTTGTGTAAAGGCTATTAAAATGACACATTCATGCCAACATGATAAACTTTATTTATGAATTCATTTACAAATGGTTTATTTTAATTATGGACTTATTTACCAATGATCAATTTCATTTAGGGACAATTTTGCACCATGTGGCTCAATTACTTTAATTATAGTCAATTAAATTAATATTTTTATTTTTTAATAAAATAGTACAATATAGAAAATGAATCGTATAAGTCATTGGTAAGGTCTAATATTTAATTCATAAATTGAATAAGAAATTAGTAATTAAGTTATTAAGAATAAAATAAATTATTAATCACATCTTTTATTATCATTTTACATGCTAACAATTATTTTAACAACAAATTTACTAAACATTAAGAATTCTTTTGGATTTTCCTCACCTTATTGTCACCTTTATTATCAAATAACTTGCAACTCTGGGTAACATAATTTTTAGTTTTAATATTCTTGTTCACGCCACTTTATCTCATAGTATTGCCAAACATGATTTATATTGAAAATCAAATCTATGTTGAAAATAACCTTACATGTGACAAATACCTAACCAGGAATAAGAAATGGAAACAAAATTATATAAAAAGAATCCTTTCTCTAACTTTTAACTTGTCAAGCAAATCAACTCCTTTGGTAGTTCCCAAAGTTCATAAGGATAAGCATTAAGCATTTACTACTTAGTATAATAACATCTTATAATTCAAGGAAAATTAACAAGCTGAGGTAGTGTAGAGCATAGTGAATGTATCTTGACAAAAGAGAAAAGTTCAAAATTGAAACTTTAAAGTTAGAAAATATAAAATGGGAAAGAAAATCATTTCCAAATATTTGCTCTTTAGACACTAAATAAAGGATTTCTTTTCCCTTTCATTTAGAGACACTATAACTAACTGGCAAGAATGAAGAAGAAAAAAATGGAAAAGGAAGGGTAAATACAACTAAAAAATGAAAAAAAATTATATGTTGAATTCAATTCACATTCTACAAAATAAATAATAAGTTGTGGGATAAAGTGAGGTATATAAACCTTCAAGCAACCAAAAAAAAAAAATGGAGAAGAAGGTTGTGACACGTTTTGAAGTTACTCACTGTAAAGTCGTCCTTTAGCTCATCATCCTTCATCTTCTCCACTTTTGTCTTCTGCCTAACTTTTTCATCCTCCTCCTTCATTGATGAAGCAAACCTTGCATATTTGGGGCAAGGTAAGTATTCTTAAAGGCTCAAGTATTCTCAACGGCTCAAAGATAGGAAGTAAATCTCTACAGTGGAGCAATCACATAACATCTTAACATCTTGCATGGACAATTTATAAAATCAAACTCTTTTTTTTTTTATAAAAATAAGAAACTTAAATATTATTATGAATTTAACAAAGAAAGGATTGTGTAACACATAAATATAATGTCTTATCACTTTATTAAAATAAGTATTATTTATTTATAATTGTGTACATAATTATTTGAATGTTAGGATGATATTTATTTTATAAGATCAAATTTAATGTAGATCCACGCGTATTACGAATCAAAAAGCTAGTTTATAATATGATTGCAGACAAGAATTTTAATATCCCTTTGGTGGCCATGTATTACCGATGGGGACACCCGAGTTGAAATGCCCATTCTTGCCTCGCTAATTTTAATCAATTAAATAATGTCTAACATGGATAATTTTGTCATTTCCTTTGGTGCCTTTCTAAATCAATATGCTTTTCATTCTTCTTGCTAATTGTCTTCCGAAAGTTAATAATTTACAAACCAAAAGGAATGTTAAACTTTATAGGAGATGTTGAAGGGAAAGTTGCTTAATATTTTCCTACTATTAGTTACCTTTTTCTTCTTTCCTAGTTACTTATATTAGACTCCTCGAATATCTCTATGACAACTTACGAGTTATGAGGAAAATATTTACTAAGTATGTGTTGATACATGGGATGCACATGGTCCCAATAATACGGAGACCATAATATGGTTTATAAGAAATTCAGTTTGTTCGGATCTGAGGACATCTATAGGAGTAGTAGTGTGCATATTGTTGGGATATGTGTAATGAGAATGCAGAGTCTCTTAGTAGTTAAAAATTTAAATCTTTATTTTTGAAATTTTAGTTTCTAATCTTGATAAAAGATATAAAGTTTATGGGATGAGAAGAACTATTGTTATTATATAATCCATATTTAATGTGTTTTTTAGCGGACAAAAAAACAAAAACATCTACAAGTAGTAGTGTGAACACTTTGATTTAACTTATAAATCAAACTAAATGGAACTATAATTATTGATCTTGTTTTTGTTTTTTAAAATTGATGGTTAATGATTTTTGATGCACAAAACTAAATTGTAATCTACAATCATATTTGTACATTTACATATATTTTTTACATGTGATTTTTATTAATTTTGTTTCAGAGTTTTAGATATGATTTTAGGAAATTTTGTAATTAGACTAAATTGTAATCTACAATTCTATTTATACATTTTAAATGTATTTATCAAACTATATTTGAAAAAAAAAGTTAATTTATTTAAATTATAAACATATATATCTATTTTGTCAAAGAGATAATAGTCTCAAATAAGTAAGTATGATTATTAATTTTATATAGAACAAACATTGAATTATACATCAAAATGTAAACCTAAATCAATCTTTATAAATTATTAATATTTTTCCTTATATAAATTATTGATATTTTCTCTTGATTAAATTACACGATTTGACAATGGAAAGAGGAGGAAAATTTTTCATACGACTTTTGGTAGGAAATAAGTAGAAAAACGAGAAAAAGAACACCATTATTTTAAAATTAATATTTTTTTTCCTTAGTTCTTCTATTGAATCAAATGAAAAATGGGCATTGTTGTAATTGTGTATCATGGACACATGATACACAATGAGTTAAAAATATAGACATATACAAAAAAGTAGTATTTCATTGTGATGTATGCTATTATTTATTAATAAAAGCTGATCTTATTAATTGTACATAATGAGTCAAACAAAAAGTGTTTCTAATAGGTTTTTTTCATTGAAATAATAAAGCAAGTACATGAATACACTTTTTATAGGAAAATATTTGCAATTATTCAAGAAAGACATAATACAAAATTTATAATTAAAAAATTGATATTTTATTATTATACATTGTGGTACATGTTATTATTTAATAATATAAATTATTTGATCAATTATGTATAACGACTTAAACAAAAATTGTGTTCTAATAAATATTTCTCATTGAAATAACAAAATAACTGTATAGATACACTTTGTGTGAGAATCAAGACACAATTAGTATAAAAAAGACGCAATATCTAAACTTTATACTTAAAAATGTAATATTTTGAAATTATACATTATAGTATGTGTCAAAGTTTATTAATAAAAAATATTTTTTTAATTGTTTAAAATTAGTACAATAAAAAGTGTGTTAAAAAGTATTTTTATTAAAATAAGAAAGCAACTACATGGATTCACTATGCCTAATTAGTAAAAAGAAAAAAAGTCTATAACATAAAGGATCAGCATAAGGACACCCTAATTACGGGTCCTATTGAATAAAAAAATAATATTTTAAATTCATTTTTTTATTGAAATTTTAGTTTTTTCAATTTAAAATTACTAAATATGCAATTGAAATAACAAGATGTGTAACTAAAATAAAACAATATGTGACCAAAAATTATTGGATATTTTTAAAAGTCGTTGCATATTTTATGTTTTTGGTTACATATTTTATTATTATAGTTATACATTTAATAACTTTAGATGAAAAAAATTGAAATGAAAAAAAGAATTCAAAATATTATTTTCTATTATATGGGGTCCACAATTGGGACATTCTTGTGCTAATTCTTATAGTTAAAAAAGTAAAATTTTAAAAGCACACAAACTAAAATTTATAGTTAAAAAACTAGTATTCCATTATTATACTTTATGATGTGTGCTATTATTTATTAATAATTTTTTTAAGTAATTATTTATAATGAATCTAACCAAAAATGTCTAACATGTATTTCCAATTAAAATAAGGGGGCGATTATGTGAACACAACTTTGTTAGACACATTGCACACAATTCATAAAAGTAGGACATAAAACAAAATTTATAATTAAAAATGTGATATTTTATTGTTATACATTTTGGTACTTGTCTTTGTTTATTAATAAAAAAATATTTTATTAATTGTGTAGTTTTATTAATAATAACCCTCATCTAAATTGAACTGTAATCAATGATCTTAGTTTCTAATTTTTCAAAAGCCAAACCATCAAGTTGCGTGAGATTGAAGACTAAAAATGATATATAATGATTGAAATTATTAAAAGATAGAAATAAATTAGTTAATTCTTGAAGGTTGGTAAAAGTATTTGGAACCAGACGAGGTGAATCGTCAAGTTTAATGCCAATAACATGAATGATTGAGCCTAGACAAGCCACACCATCCCATAAGTAGTAATGTTCACTCTCATTTCATGATTCTGTCTTAGGTTCACCAATTTGTTCGCCATCTATAACAGGACAATTAGTAGGAAAGTTGTTCCCAAATTGCAGCAGTGCAATTCTCTCTTCGTGAGAGTTAAGTTGTAAAGATCGTGGGAGAGACAAAGGAAAGGACAATGAAGGGGTTAACTAAAATGAGAGGACAACCAAAGGTGAAGCTCAAAGACCTAAAACTATCCACCAAAGGTGAAGCTCAAAGACCTAAAACTATCCACATCCTTCCGTTAGTTAAGGACTAATCGACTATAGAAAACACGACCAAATAAGTGAGCAAATGGAAGCTTATTAATAGCTTCTAAGTGAAAAGGATAAGAGTACAGACTAGAGTGAGAAGGAGTAGGAGAAGGGGGAGCAGGAGGAGGAAGAGAAGAGGAAGAGAAGAAGAAGAAGGTGAAGAGTGAGGATGGAATTACACGTACTGATTCTTTTGACTATTTAGGACTAGTTGAAGAGAGAGTTTATTTAGCACCCAATTTCAATTCTATGGACTAAATGGCTAGGACATGACCTAGACTAGAAGATCTTTGGAGTCCAACAATTTGTGTACCCTTCAACTATCCTCTCACACATAATTGGATCTTAAGGAATAATCCCTAGCCTAGACTAACAAATCATGTGGTGCAATTGATGAAATATTTGTGTCATCATTCAAAGTATGGCCAGTTGCATTTTCCATAATTCAATTGTGTATATGAGAGTTGATTTACCATAACTAGCTCTTCTTACAAGATCAATTTTCTTCCCCCAATCAAGAGGAAAAATATAAATGCAAGATATGAACACCTTACCTATTTATTCTCTCAGGAAAAGAGACCATGAGAATCGAAGAGAAGGGAAAAATTATAAAAGCCTACTTCTATATTGTCCACAAAATTTTAAAGAAGGTGTCAAAATTATTCCTCATCAATTTTTTCTCTTAATTCAGTTGCATGTAACAAATCCCTTAATGAATTGTTTCTTTCGATTTCATTTTTTCTTCCTTTTTAGGACTTGTTGTCTTTTTATCCACAAATAATCTTTTATGTGCATGAGTGTCATGCCTGTATGATAATCACCATGATTTGCTAAAATTGAAAGTCAGTGATGCCTTTGCTAATTAACCATTATGGTTATAATCATGATATAATAACAATTTTTTGTTAGATCCATTAACAATAATGAATAATTTTGTTGTAATTGAAAATATGCAGTTTATTTTCTGTAATATAATACATTTTTATAAAATAATATACATTTTATTTTGGTGCAATATATTATTTTACAAAAAGGCTTATATAGACACACCCATCTCTAGCTATGGTCATTGCATTTAGAGGAACGGTCAAAAACTATGGTAAATAATTCCAAGATTGTTTTTATTGTTAGAAGCAAGGACAATAACGATTACCATATGCCAAATTTATGTTTTCCTTTTTGTTTTCTTTCCATGAACTAGAAGATCTATATGTTATGTTTTGTAATAATTTGCATAAGGACAATGCAATTTTTGAAAGTTATTTTGATAAATCTCTAATATAAACTTCCAAGACTAAGAAAAAACAAGTTTCTTGCACACCCGTAAGGTAAGGTGTGGATTGATCAAGATTTATCTCAGCTTTGTCAATTTCAATTCCCTTAGATGAAAGAACATGCTCCAAAATTATACCTTATTCTATCATAAAGTGACATTTTTTCAAATTTAATACAAGGTTAATTTTTATGCATTTTTTTAAGTATAAGGTTGTCTAAATGTGCATCAAAAGAGTCTCTATAAATTGTATAATCACCCATAAAAAATTCAATGATTTTTTCAATATAATGAAAAAAATACAAACTATATATCTTTGAAATATGGTTAGAGTATTGCAAAATCCAAAAGGCATACTTTGATAGGCAAAGGTACCAAATGGACATAAAAATATTGTATTCTCTTAATCTTCCAATGCAATCACAATTTGGTTGTAATCTAAATAACCATCAAGAAAACAATGGTGAGATCAACCAATTAATCTTTTAAGCATTTGATCAATAATAGTTAAAGGAAAGTAATCTTTACGAGTTGTAGCATTTAGGTTATCATAATCAATATAAATCCTCTATCCATTTTGAATTGAAGGGCCAATCAACTCATCATAATGATTTTTAACTATTGTAATTTATGTTTTCTTAGGAACCATTTGCATTAGACCAACTCATTTGCTATTTAAGATTAGGTAAATCACACCAACATTAAGAAGTTTGAATACTTCTTTCTTCATTATGTCTATTATTGGAGGGTTTAATCTACATCGTGCTTCTCTTGATAATTTAAAACCCTCCTTAAGTAGGATGTGATGCATATACATGGATGGGCTTCTCCCTTTGATGTCCACTATGGTCTATCCGATTGTTATCTTTTGATCTCTTAGAACTTGAACAAGTTTCTCTTCTTGCAATAGGGTCATGTTCTTTACAATGATCATTGATAGAGTTTCTCCATCTCTCAACAAAACATACTAAAGATGATTTGGTAATAGCTTCAATTATAGTATGGGCAACTGTATAGTAAAAGGTGGAAGTTTGCTACTAAAAACAAGTAATTCAATACTAGATACATCATACCTTCTTAGAATAAGATGCAATGAATGCAATTCTATTATCATATCCTTTATACTGTCAAATAAAGATAGTTCTCTATCTAGTTTCTTGATATCTTCTTTCTTAAGGTGTTAGCTAAGGAATTCTTCCAACTCATCTTTTCCATTGAGCTAAAAAACTTGCTATGCTAAACAATCGAGAATATTAATGGAAAAAACAACATGCACATCACCGGATTACCTCATAGACTAAAAAATGTTGAATCAGAAGATTTCACTGTCAAATTCTTTGGTTAGTGTACCATCATGAATATCTATCTTTATCCTTGATGTAAGGACAATATTGGGGAATTGTTATTCTTCATGTCAAAAATGTAAAAAATCTACTAGAAAGGCTAACTCATTAACTTATATAAGAAAATTCTTAACAACTATCTTAGGATAGGCATTAAATCAATTAGCAAGTTGTATATCACACTAGTTTCTTTTAACAGACTAATATTTATAAAAGTATAAATAAAGTATGACATAATAACATTAATTTATACTCTTAAATCTAGCATGACCCTTTCAAATTTATTATTGCCTATTATGTAAGGGATAGTGAATGTACCATAGTCTTTGCATTTAGGTGGAATTTTTCTTTGAATAATAGCCAAGATATTCTCTCCAACACTTACTTTTTCATCACCTTTGAGCTTTCTCTTAGAGGTGCATAATTTATGCAAAACCTTGCATATTGAGGTACTTGTTAAATTGCATCAATAAGGGGTATGTTTTCTTACACCTTTCCAAAACATCTCCAAAATCTCTTTTTCTTGCTCCTTTTTTTTAGATTTTGAAAATCTACTTGGAAAAGGAGGTAAAGGATTTACCCTAGGTGGTGATGGTTGGGCTTTGATGGGTTTATAGTTGGTGGGCATAACTTAATATTCGATGGCCTCTTCTTTTGTTGTGGGAGGTGCCTTTATTGGTACTTCCATTTCTTTTCTACTCCTCAAGACTATGACACTTGTGTTTGTCTTTGGATTTAACATGGTTTAAGAAGGTAATTTGTTTGATCCTTACACTTTTAATCTACTCATGGTCGTGATAAGTTCTCTTATTTGATTCACTAAATTTGGAATGCTTGTACTTATTTCTTGTTGAAATTATTTGATGTTATTAATAACAAACTTAACAATTTCATCAAGAGACATACATAAGTTTTTGGGTCCATTTGTCTGGTATTAGAGGGTGATGACACTTGTTGAAATTGGCAATCAGGGGCATTGTGGACCACTTGTTGATTTCCATAACAAAAGTTAGGATGACCTCTCTATTTAGGATTGTTAGTGTTGGAGAAAGGATCATACATAGATTGTGATTCCCATTGAAAATCCTCCTATGACATTGTTTTGCTTTATTGGATGATCTTAAAGTGTTGGACACATATCAGTTATATGTCCTTAATTTGAGCAAATGTCACATACCTAGACTTATTGCATGTTTCCTACACTCATTTGACATATAGGAGAAGTCAAATTATTCATTTGTTGTTGAAAGAAAGATGTACTTACTTTATTGATATTGTTAGATAGTGAATTATATCGAGTGTTAAATTGTTGGGAATTTACCAACATATTCGCTATCAAATTTTTTATGGCTTTTGGGTTTTTGTCCACTAATGCTCATCCTTTAGCTGTGTCTATCATAATTTTATCTATGGGAAGAAGTCCTTCATAAAAGTATTGGATTAGGAATTGATCATTGATTTGATGATAGGGTTAATTCCTGCAAAGCTTCTTAAAATGTTCTTAATATTCATATAAGAACTCTTCATTATATTTTTGAATACCCTAAATCTCCCTTTAAATTGTAGCTGCTCTAAAAGTTGGAAAGTACTTCTCTGAGAATAACCTCGTTATCTCATTTTATATGGTAATGGATCCCAAAGGTAAGTAATAAACCCAATCCCTTGTTAGTTTGCCAAGGATAATGGGAAAGCCCTCAACTTGATTTGTTTTTTTAGATATCTTAGTAGGTTTCATGCTTGAATAGGCTACATGGAATTCTTTTAGATGCTTATATGGAACTTCACTTGCAAGACCATGAAAAGTTGGCAAGAGATGAATTAGGCTAGATTTTAACTTAAATGCAACACTTATATTAGGATACCTATACAAAAGGGTTATTTGTTTATATTAGGAGCCACCAACTCTTTAAGAGTTTGACTATTGTTATTGGAATTTGTAGCCATGATTTTTGTCTTAGTGCCACTTGATAAGCTTGATGATGATGCAAGGTTGGGTGTGAGTTTAAGTCTTGGCAAAAGTCAAAAGATCATATGCTTATTGGCTTGAATGTGGTCTTTTATTCAGGGGAGCTTTTGGTTAAACTCTTCAATAGGCATATAAGTCTACAACACAAGTTATATAAGGGTATAATCATAAGAAAACAAATTCGTTAAATAATCAATCCCTAACAATGATGCCAAAATTTGATGTTTGGTGAATACACCAAAATTAATATAAATCACTCAATTAAAAAGTTTGTAATTAGGGTGAGTAAACATCAAATTCCCAAAAATTGAGTTTTGATTAATTAATTGATTAATGACTATTGATAACATTAAAATAAGAAAAATAGATGAATTTAAAGAATAAATTTACAAATTGATTTTTTGCTTTTAGACCATGTTTTTCATAGAAATTAGGCAAAGATTTGATCATGATTATCAATTTTTGTTTGCTACTTAGTGTTAAAATTATCAAACAATTGTAAACTTAAATTCTAAACTAGCATTAGATTGTAAAGCATAATTGTCAATTATACATCTTAACAATTAAATAATATAATTATGAAAAAGAATTATAATAGAAGAATATGAGAACTCAAAGTATGGAATCATATTAGAAATAAAAACCAATAAATCTCACAATGCTTCCTCTAATTACTTTAATCCTTATAATTGAAAATAAAACCTTAACTTTGCATATCATAGGTGTGTGTACAATAAAAAAAAAAGAAAAGAGAGGTTTATGTATATCTTTGCCTTTAGTACCTTAACATGTCTAATTATAACTTTAAAGGGAAACAAAAATAACCCAAAGACAACTAGATACCTCCTTTTTAGGAGCAACTTAGCTTAGATAAAGAACTCCTAATTGAATTAGAACACTCAATTAACAAGTTTTTAATTAGGGTAAGTAAACATCAAATTCACAAGAATTGAATTTTGATTAATTAATTAATTAGTGATTTATTGATAACATTAAAATAAGAAAGACAGCCAAATTTAAAGAATAAATTCACAAGTCAATTTTTTAATTTTAGACCATGTTTTTCATAGAAATTAAGCAAAGATTTGCTCATGATTATCAATTTCTATTTGCTATTTAGTATTAGAATTATCAAATAATTGTTGACTTAAATTCTAAACTAACACTAGATCATAAAGTATAATTATCAAGTATATATCTTAACAACAAAATAATATAATTATGAATAATAATTATAATAGAAGAATATGAGAATTCACAGTAAAGAATCATATTAGAAATAAAAACCAATAAATCTTACAATGCTTTCTCCAATTACTTTAATCCTTATAATTGAAAACAAAACCTTAGCTTTGTAAATTATATGCGTGTGCACAAGAAAGAAAAAAAAGAGAGCTTTATCTATATCTTTGCCTTTGGTACCCTAACATGTCTAATTATAACTTTGAAGGGAAACAAAAATAACCCAAAGATAATTGGCAACTTCCACTTTAGAACCAACTTAGCTTAGTTAGAGAACTCCAAATTAAATTAGAATAGCTTTAACTAGCCTATATGCTTGATTAAGGACAATAGTTCATGGCCTAATTCTATCTAGATCTCTACAAATAAATACATTTTGGAAAGTTCAAGATGACTATTTTAATTCTTTTGAAGGCCCCAAATCCATCCAATAATGTTTAAAATGTGGAATGTCCAAAATGCTCTCAAGTGGTCAAATTTACACGAAACCACATCTTTAAACTTCCAAATAGCTCCAATCCATTTAGTCTTCTCCTCAAACATAAAATCATCTCCAATAAGTACATTTAGAAAGAAAATACGCTAAAAAAGTTAAATATAAGGGAATAAATATAATGCACATAACATACTTATTAGATTTCAATGGATTTGGACAACTTAAAAGATAATAGCATTTACAGTGGAATTAGTGATTAAGGTAAACATTTAAGTAATTTTCATAATTCTGTTGTGTGGATAACTTCTTCAAACAAAAGGAGAAGCCTTACTGGTTAAAAATGATGTGACAATATCATCTTTAAGACAATGAGTCATTTTATTAATGTGAGAAAAACTAGTTGAGATGAATGACTCCTTTGTTTGAAGGAATTCAAAAGATTCAAACTACCTAAGGTTTATTGATGTATATATCACGATAAGATTAATGTTTTTTGTAGACATAGATGTTAATTTCATGAAAATTTTGTGTGAATTATTCCTTTTAATGAAATGACAAGCCTCATTTTCAACAAATTAGTTGATGATCTCAAGCTATAAGCAATGAAGGATTTTATTCTAATAAGGAAAGCTATTCAAGAGTAATATCTCTTTTATTAGATGAACTTCAATGTATTTAGAGTACTTAGAAGAGATGTCATATTGTGAAGTAATCAAGAGATTGTCTCATATTTTGAGTAATGAGTGGTTCTCTCATAGTAAAGAAATCTAATCAATAGTAATTGCTCCTTTTTGGATGGACTTTAATGGATTTGAACAACCTAAGACATAACAACATACTTTTCACAATGGAATTAGTGATCGGTATAAACATTTAAAGTAATTTCATGATTCCTTTTTATGAATAACTCCTTAGAAAGAAAAGAGATGCCTTATTAGCTAGAAATGAAGTGTTGGTCTCATATTTTAGGCGCTAAAACATTTTATTCATGTAATAAAAGCAAATTAAGATGAATGACTCTTTTGTTAGACTTAATTCAAAGGATTCAAATTACCTATGGTTTATAGATGTGTATGTCACAATAAAATTAATGTTTAGTGTAGACATGAATGTTAATTATATGATCATTTTGTGTGAATGATTTTACGTAATGAATATAAGCCTTATTTCTAATGAATCTATTGATGGTCTCAATTTCCAAGCAATGAATGATTTTGTAATGGTAAATAATACTAATTGAGAGCAATAACTCTTTTATTTAATGCAATTTAGTGGATTCAAACTACTTAAGATATAATAATGAGCATCTCACATTAAAATCAATAATAAGATTAGGAGAAAATTAAATGTTGGAGGAAAGAACAATTTTGATTGTAAACTTGTTTTTAATGGAGCAAATGGGCATGAGATAGTGCATAGGGGTATTAGGTGTATAGTGGAATTGGAAAAAAGGACATATTTATGTAAGTCTTGGGATGCATCTAGGCATACATTATAAATTTTCTCCACCATTAGGTACACTAAGCAAAAATACTTATAAAGTTATTTAGTCATGATGAATCTCATTCGGGGTCAACACTTTTGGATGAAAACTAGTAAGGATCCAATTGATCCACTACCTATAAGGAGGGTGTTAGGAAGACCTAAAAAAAAAAGAAAGAGAACTAGAATAAATGGTAAGGCTTATAGCCATACTGGCATGCTTAGTAAGAGGGGAGCCATTTTAACTTGCAACATATGGCATAAAGTAGACCATAACAAGAGGAGTTACAATAATACCTTAGTTACTTGACCTCTTAAGATGCCAAGACTAGTGAGTGACTTGAATATTTGTTAATTATGCACAATAGTTACCATTAACATCTATCTTTATTTTGTCATGTTGTCATAAAAGAGAAAAAAAGTGTTTCCCTAAAAGCCTACATAGTGAAAAGGTCTTAATATCATCAATCCTTAAGAACCACACAATGAAAGGTGCCAAAAGATGGCAAGAGGTACTAGAGCAATAGATGGATCCACATTTGTAGTAGATCTAAAGCATGGTGTGTGCACTCAAGAGTTTACTGTCTATAATTGACTTGTTTACCCTTTTGGTTAATCACATTGTCATATGTACCTTTTTTCTTTTCTTATTACATGCATTTACGACCTATTACCAAAGTTTTTTCTTTTTTTTTGTGTATATTGGAGCAACATAGTACGAATTACTTTATTTAGTACAAACCTTTTAGCTACATTTTGATACTTTAGGAAAATTAGTTTACTTAGTATATTAGGTATACTAAAATGAATTATGTGTATATGACAATGGTGTTTTGCTTTGAAATGGACAATGGCCACTTACTTTGTTCACTTTTATGCTATCCATTAAGAAGGAATCACATGCTTCTTATCTTTATCAATTCAAAATTCTAGTAAAACTAGCTGAATGTTTACCTAAAAATTACCAAGAAAAATTTTAGCATGGACTACTTTTAGCTTATTAAAATAAGGCACAATCCCTAAAATTTTGACCTAGGTTAATGTTAGTCCATGAAGTCTTCACACTTAAAGGATAGTCATAGCAGTAGTAAGACATGATTTTAATTTAATATTTATGGTCCTTTAGTCCAGATAATACTTGTTTCTACTTTTATTTCTCTTTTAAGTTTAAGATTATAAGCTCTCTTACTTGAGTGGGATTTTCCTTTGGGTTTGCTACCAAATCAAAAGGGAGTGAGAGTAAGAGAGAGGGATAGAGAGAGAGAGAGAGAGAGAGAGAGAGAGAGAGAGAGAAGATGGAAGAGAGAAAGAATAAGAAGAAAAAAGAGAGAAAAAGTCTACCTTATAATGAGAAAGAAAAATAAAGTTCTATGTAGATTAAAAATCTGATTAGGGATGATGAAGTTAATTGGCCATATAGCCATTAGTTAGGCTACATGTTGGCAATTAATGACAAATTTGAATTGAGTAATGTTTCTAACCTAATCGTACATTATTTCTAACAGTTTTGACCTTGATTAGACCTTTTTGTTTTTTTTTTTTAAGTTTGTGATTGGGATTTGAAAAATTAGTTATTGACCCATTAGCTAACTTATCCAATGTCAATTGCAAACTCATTTTATGTGAATGATTCCATACAATAAGAGGGGAAACCTTATTGCCAACAAATCAATTGATGGTCTCAAGTCGTAAGCAATGGAGGATTCTTTTCTAATTAAGAAAGCTATTCAAGATGATTAGCTTATTTCTTTTATGAACTTCAATTCATTTAGATAACCCAGAAGAGAAGTCCAACTCTCAAATAATCAAGAGACAACCTTATATTTCAAGTAATAAATGGCTCTTTCATAGTTAGAAAAAGCTAATCAAGAATAATAGCTTTTTTATTGAATGGAATTTGATGGATTCACATAACCTAAGGCATAAAAATGTGCATCTTGTAGTGAAATCAATGATTAGTGTACATATTTAAAGTAATTTAAAGATTTCTTTCTACAAATGACTCATTTGAATAAAAAGGGAAGCCCTATTAGCTAGAAATGAAGTGTTTGTCTCATTTTCTAGGTAATGGACCATTCTAGCTAGTAGGAAAAGCTATTAAAAATGAATAACTCTTTTTTTGATAGAGTTCAATTGACTAATCAAGGTGTATTAATACGAATGTCACAACAAAATTAAAGTTCAGCATAGACATAGATGTTAATTGCATGGTCATTGTGTGTGAATGATTGTAACGAAAGGAAAAGCCTTCTTGTCAAGTAATTTGTCAACAACCTCATGTTACAAACATTAAAGAATTCTCACTTGGTAAAGAAAATTATTTAAGAGCATTAACTCCTTTATTTGATGGACTTAAATGCAGCCAAACTATTTAGAGGAGATGTCTTAAGGTTAATTAATCAAGAGAAGTTCTTATATTTCAAGTAATGAATGGTTCTTTCAAAATAAAGAAAGCTAATGAAGAATAATAATTTCTCTTTAGTTGGACTAAAATGGACATAAAATGTGCATCTCAGAGTGAAATTAGCAATCAGTGTAAACCTTTAAAATAATTCCATGATTTCTTTTAGCAAATGACTCCTTATGATGAAGGGAGAAGCCTTATTAGCTAAAACTAAAGTGTTAGGTAAATATTTCCAACAATGAATGATTATATACAAATATCAAAAGGTATTTAGGATAAATGCCTCCTTTATTTGACAAACTTCAAAGGATTTAAACTTCCAAAGGCATATCTAATTGCATGTTGCTATGAAATTAATATTTAGTGTGGTCATGCATGTTAGTTGCATGATCATTTTGTGTGAATTATTCTTTTGAACGAAAGGAGAAACCATATTGCTAAGGAATTTATTGACAGTCTCAAGTTTCAAGTAATGAATAATTCTCTCTTAATAAAGTATGCTAATTAAGGGCAACAACTCATTGAATGATAATTTTGTGTGAATGATTCCATGCAACCAAAAGAAAAGCCTTATTAGTAAGGAATCAATTGACAATCTTAAGTTCCAAAAAATGAACAATTCTTTTTTAGTAAAGAATGCTAATCAAGGGTAATAGCTCTTTCATTTGATGGACTTCAATGGATTTAAGAGTACCTAGAGGAGAAGTCCTATTATCATGTAATCAAGAAATGTTCTTATATTTCAAGAAATGAATAATTATTTTATAGCAAAGAAAGCTAATTAAGAGTAAAATTTTATTTGATGGATAAACTTTAATGGATACAAATTAGCCAAAACATAATAATGTGCATCTTGCAATGTAATTAGTTTTAGGTGTAAACATTTAAGTTAATTTCATGATTTTTATGTGTGAATGACTCTATGGAAGAGAGGAAAAGCTTTATTAGCAAGAAATGAAGAGTCAATCTCATCTTTTACACAATCATTTTGTTTGATGAAATTTAAATTATATAGACTACCTAAAGTGAATTAATGTGCTTGTTTTTAACAAAATTAATGTTCATTGTAGACATGGATGTTATTTTACTAATTATTTTGTTGGATTGTTTCATTATAATAAAAGGAGAAGTCTTATTTTCTAGGAATTAGGTGATGGTCTGAAATTTCATGCACTGAAAGATTCTCACCTTGTAAGGAAAGCTAATCAAGAGTAGTAGCTTTTCTACTTAATGGATTCCAATGGATTCAAATTAAGAGACAATTCTTATTGTCAAGCACTTAAACGATGGTATCATATTTCAAACAAGTGAATAATTTTCTCATATTACAGAAAGCTAACCAATAGTAATAATTTTTTTATTGGATGAACTAAAATACATTTAGTATTAGACATAATAACATGCATATTGCCTTGAAATCAAGGATTAGTGGTGCAGTCTTTTAACATAATTTCTTGGTTCCTTTATGTGAATGACTCATTAGAATGAAAGGAAAAGCCTTCCTAGCTAGACATGCGATGAGCTCATTTTTGTACACAATTTTACATCTCTAAATTAGTGATTTTTATGATGATAGTATCTCAAAGAGCATGGTTTTGGATTAAATATTGTGAAATTGTCTTGTAAGATTAATTGGAGCTTAATGGTGGGAATTCAAGAAAAAGGAGTCAGAGATCTTATAAAAGACTTAAAGAACTATAGAGATGGCATTCAAAAGGACAATCCATGCATTCATGCATGCCCATAATGCATGCAATAAGAGGATATTGAAAATTTGGGCACCAAGAACCAAAAAAGGAAAGGAGATATCTAGATTTGAAATACTAGTAAATTATGGGCATAACTCTCTACCTATAATTTGGATTGATTAGATTCTGGTGGAAAATTGTAGAAAAGAGATAAAAGTACAACTCCTATTGGAAAGCTAAGCCTAATTCCTCTAATATCTTGGAGCAAATTTGGCTACAAGTTATAAGTTTATGACAAATGGCATGTAGAGGAAAGAAAGGTGATCTAGTCTTGCTAAAATTTAGGGAATCTTCTTTTATATTTCATGCAATATCTAATTTTCTACATTTGAATTTGAAAAGTAAATATTAGATTCAAGATGGGGATAATAAGAAAAGAGTAGTGGAGTTCCAGGGCATCTAGCAACTAATTTGAAAAAATAAAAACATAGTGGTCAAAAAGAGGGAGTTGGGACTTGGAAACTTGAAGGAGTAGAACATGTTACAAGGATTTGGATCAAAATGTTGAAAAATTTTAGTCTTTATGTTCTAGGCAACAAACATTGGTGCCTTTAAGTCTAATTTCAGCCTTTTTTCATATTCATTATTGTTCATGTTTAATTTCAATATGTTAAACATGGATTGAATTCATTTTCTAAGATTGTAATGGATCTTTAGCTTGAAGTTTGCATGATTTTTCACTCTTGGTTAGCTACATCACATTATTGATTGTTTGCTTTATTTTGTTCATAAAGCTTTTGTTGTCAGATTAACAATTGAATGAATTGCTAGATTTAGATGATTCTTATAAGAGATAACCAAAATTAAAGCAAATGAATAAAGTGATATATCTTTACATTGGATAGGAATATACCTTTGCAAGATGTGAAACTATGAAAGAATGTTCAATATTAATGAGCTTTTTTAAATGAATTTACATAGGAATATAATGTTTCAATTTAATGGAGTTTGTTCATCAATTTATTGGAAGAGGTTGTTAAATTGATCAAACTAATTGTTACATGAAATTACATACTCTAGGCTATTTCTCATTATCAATTGCACTATTGAATTTACTTCTTATATACTTAGGGTTTAGCAACATTGCCAACATTTGGTATTCCAAATAAAAATGATTCATTGCAATATTAGTACTTAGTAAGTTTAGTTCAATTCTTTGTGGGATCAATCTTTAAAGAAATTCTTCATTGTACTACTTCTTTGATTGTGTATACTTGCACGTGTGCCGAAGTATTTAAATTCTAACAATAAGTTAATGGTGTCATTATTAAGGAATTGTTCATTATTCTTACTTATATTAATACCACTAATGATTAGTCTTAATTTGGATTTACATTCTTATTTTTTAGGTACAATTTCTGATCTTGCATATCAAGTTCAAAAAGTGCTGAATTAGAACCATTTGATAAGGAGATTGAGAGGACCATCTCTCAAATAAGGAGAAACAAGAAAAAGTATGCTGAAACTTTTATAGTGGTTGAGGTTAATGCAAATGAGGAGCAAAAGGAGCTTAAAGATTATTTTGTTCCTCTTGTAAATGGAATCCATTCTGTTATAAGGGGGTTAGCTATATAAGCCAATAATTGTGAAATAAAATTGGCTATCATTCAAATTATCCCAATAGCTTTTCAATTTGAAGGCCTTCCAAATGATGATTTAAACCTCCATCTTACAAGTTTTTTTTGGAGATTTATGATTCATTCAAACATAATGGTGTTTGAATCATGCAATCAGGTTAAGGCTATTTCCTTTCTCACTTAAAGATGAGACACAGTTAGCTGAATTCATTACAATTTGGTTCCATCACCCCATTAGACGAGTTAACACAAAAATCTCTTGCTAAATTCTTCTTACCTACCAAGATACAAGGATTTATTTCAAAGATGTTCACACCATGGTCTACCTAAATAGCTTCAGGTTCAAACATTCCACAATAAACTCATTAGTTCCACTTGGACTACCAATGATGTAGCTATTAGAGGAGTTTTGACAAGTAAGACTATTAATGAGGCATATAACCTACTTAAAGAGATGGCTTTAAACAATTATCAGTGGAGTTCATAGAGGATGGCTCAAAGGAGAGTAGCTAGAGTTTATGAGCTCAAAGCCATTTCAATCATCACTACAAAAGTGGTAGCCTTACCAAATAAATTCAACCTAATGGAAGTTAATGTTGTGCAAGGTGTAATGAGATGTAAGCTTTGTGGTGGTAGCTAATCTAGTGAAAGATGTTCTATGAATAATAAAAGTGTTCAATATGTTGCCAATTACAACATGTAGCAACACAATCCTCACACTAACTTCAACAATACAAGATGGAAGATTCACCTTAATTTTTCATAAAACAACGACATGAGTCAACAACCACCAACCAAGAAATTGACATTAAGCTACCTTGGAATTTCTTAACCCATGCAACCTCAAGAAAAGAAATCAACATTGGAAGAGATGTTTATGCAATACATGGAAAAGAACTAATCTTTAAAGTCAAGTAGCTTCAATAAGAAACTTAGAACATTTAAGGGGGGTAACTAAAGATGTCCTTATGAAGGTTGTAAACCTAATTCTACCTATAAATTTTATTATCCTAGACATGTTAAAGGATTGTGAAATTCCTATTATTCTTAAAAGGCCAATTCTAGCTATTGGGGGAACTTTGATAGATGTGCAAAAGGGTGAACTCACCATATAAGTTCAAGATCAAAAGGTTAAGTTTAATGTATTCCAAGTCATGGAATTCCCTAGTAAGCTTGATGATTGCTTTATAATTGATACAGTGGACAAGCTTCTGGAAGACTTTCCTTTAAATGATCATCCAACAAATCCTCTAGAAGGAGCCATTATAAGTGTACACATTATGGATGATTTAAAGGTAATTAAATATGCTAGCTTGTTAAATGCACCATCAAAATTATTTGGGATAAAAACAAAGTTTGATTTATTGGATTCTTCATCAAACTAAGACATAATCAAGTCGTTTATAGAGGAGTCACTAATGTTGAAGCTCAAGTCACTACCTAATCACCTTTAGTATCCTTTCATAAGGGAATCATCAACACTATTGATGATAATCACCTATACACTTGATGATGTGCAAGAAGACAAGCTATTAATGGGTTAGTCTATAACTAACATTCAAGGCATTAGTCTTTCATTTTATGTGCACAAAATTTTACTAGTGAAAGACTTCAATCCTATAATTAAAGCAGAAAGAAGACCTAATCTAATCACGAAAGAGGTCGTTAAAAAGGAAATCATCAAATGGCTTGAAAATGACATTATTTATCCTATCTCAGATAGTACTTGGTTAAGTGTAGTGTGATATGTGCCAAAAAAAGGCATTATTTATCATTAAATCATTCAAGGCATTAGTCTTTCACTTTATATGCACAAAAATTTTGTTAAAAAGGACTTCAATCCTATAATTGAAGCATAAAGAAGACTTAATCCAATCATGAAAAAGGTTGTGAAAAAAAGAAATCATTTAATGGCTTGAAAATGACATTATTTATCCTATCTCATATATTACTTGGTTAAGTGTTGTGCAATGTGTGCCAAAAAAAGGCATTATTTGTCATTAAATCATTCAAGGCATCAGTCTTTCACTTTGTATGCATAAGATTTTGTTAGAAAAGACTTTAATCCTACAATTGAAGCATAAAGAAGGCTTAATTTAATCATAAAAGAGGTTGTAAAAAAAGAAATCATTAAATGGCTTGAAAGAAAATGACATTATTTATTCTCTCTCAAATAGTGTGTGGGTGAGTGTAGTGTAATGTGTGCCATAAAATGGTGGTATAACTATGGGGATAAAAGAAAATAATGAACTTATCCCTACTAAAACCATCATTGGATAGAGGATTTGCATGCACTACTGCAAGATCAATAAAGCCAATAGAAAGCATTACTTCCCCTTCCCTTTAATAAACTAAATGTTAGATAAGTTGGCATAGTTACTACGGATACAATCAGATTGTTATCCCTGTAAAACATCTTGGGAAGATGACCTTCACTTGTCTTTATGTGTTTTGGGTTAGGTGAGTTTTAAGTTGGGTTGCAGGCAAAAGAGCGGAGCATGTTGTTAGTAGAGAAAGCAAAGAAATTGTCTATCGATTTTGTTGTAGCTCTGTCATGTTGCATTTTTTGGACATCAAACTTGCTCTGTTTTTGGAGGTCTTCTCCCTTTTCCTTGATTGTTGGACTAAAATGTGGGTCAGATTTCAGCTGTAGATTTCATGTAATATGGATAGATTATTCATGTAAAGGAAAATTTCTTTCTTTTTTTTTTTATTAAAATGGATCTACTTGTAAGATAAATTAAGAAAAGGCATTCAAATGTAAAAGTATTTTTCCAGTACAAGATTACTTAAAAGTTCATGTGAATATATATATATATATATATTCCAACAAAAATACAAGTTTATGTCGATATTGTCGCGATGGGTTCCTAAGACGGGAATTTCAATAGATGTGGAGGAAAATATCACATTTGATGATTTTAAATGTTAAAAGTAGTAAGGGTGTTTATTGCATTGTAAGTGAGATGAATTTGAAGTCACCACCAATCATTTTAGGTGTGATTAGAATATTATGGGTGACTTAATTAGTTTTACTCGGATTTTTTAGGATTTAGGAGCATAATTATGCTTGGTTGAGATTGCAACTAACTTAAACGTGTATCACATGTAACAGTATAGCTGTTCACTGACTTATACTTTTATGCTTCTCCTATCAAGGCATACACACTGAGCTTTAATGAGTTTAGATAAGTAGTAAAAGGAGATAAATTTTTTTAGAAGTTTTGAAAGAGATTTAGATACTTTTTATGATCTTGTGCACTTAAAAAAATTGAAAGTTTTTGGAAGTTTTTTCTGAAAAGATTTAGATTTTTTTTTACTATAATCTTGCATATCAAAAAATAAAATGGGATATTTTTTGAAGAAAATTAAAAAGGGTTCAAAATTTTTTTATGGTGTCCGTCTACATTGAAAAATAAAATGAAATTTTTTGGAAAATATTTTGAAAGGATTTAGATACCTTTTACAATGTTCTTGCCTATCAAAAAATAAAATGAGACATATTTGGGTATTTTGAAAGGATTGCTAACATCGTTTTGTATATGTGGGCTCACCTAATATGTCTAAAATGACACCTTCAATAGAAGCTTTACATCCCCTTTTCTTTTTCTTTTCTTCTTTCTTTTTCCCTTTTTTTCTCTTCTTTCAGTTTCTTTTACTTTCTTATCTTTTTGGCAAAGCCCCTTATGTCCTTTTTCCTCATTTTCTTTGTCCAAAACTACTCTCTCTCTCTCTCTCTCTCTCTCTCTTTAAGCCCACCTCCTTCTTTAGCCATTTTCTCTCTTTTTGTGCTTCAAGACTCCTTAAACACAAGTCTTAAGCATCATTTATTGTGTGAGAACCCATACTTGACTCTTAAAGTCAAGATTTTTGCTGAATGTTCAGGTTGACTACTGTTAGTTTCATGCAACGTCAATGACTAACAATGGTGTGTGCTTTAATGAAACAATGGCTGACTTTTTGTTTGTCCCTGATTTGTGTATCTCTTAGCCTTTTCTTGATGCATGGCCTTCAATAATGTGTAGATCAACGACTAATGGTTGTAGTAATGATGCCTCTTTCACTTTTTAAGGACATCATTGGCTACCAACAATGATGTTAGTAAGTCTTAGGGGAAATACCACAATGAGGTACTTTTTCCACTTCTTTTGTCACTTTCATTTTGATTTCTTATTTTACAACTAATTGATGTGTATTATGCAAGAAAAAAAAAGGAAAAATCAACATAGTGGTAACTTGTGTTTATTGCTTTTATGTAAAGGGACTCTTGTTGATGTTTTTCTTAAGGGACAACGACAACAATGCTTAAGTTAGATCTTTTTTTGGCCAATTTTTTGGTGTATGGTTGTATGTGTGCTTGTTGTAGCTTTTTGGTACTAGATGTACTATTTTTACTTTGTTTATGGATGTGTTTGTGTTTATTGCTTTTGGTAATTTTATGCCAAATATATTATGGTAAATTGTGTTTAATAGTTATTGATGACAATATTAATGGGTGAAATAGTATTTATGATGGGATATTTGACCATTAATGCTTGAATTTAATTTTTTTTCTTAATATGATTGTGGTTTTGAGCTTATCTTAGATCATTTATGTGAGTGATTATGTTTTTAAAATTATTACTTAGCCCTTTTTACTATAATAACCTATTAGCTCACTAAGAGAGCATTTACTATATCACCTCTTAGAAGCTTAAATTTAAGCTAAATAAGTTTGTTTTTTGTTTTTTTTTTGCTTTAATTGAAAGTATTAAGTGCAATGTTTAATAAAAATAGAAAAAAACATTAAAAGAGGCTTATAATCTTGTTGTGAGTATTTTTATTTCCACCATTGAGATGTACAAGGGTAGTAATATCACTCTTCATCTAACTTAAACTCTTTACCTTGTAATCACATAAGAAAGGAATAGAATAGTTGGGGCTAATGCTAGTCAATGTCAATATCTGGATGCATATCCTTGAGTTTGTTCCTCTTGGTGTCAAAAGCCAATTTGAGAATCATCAAGAAAATGGTCAAGGTCACTTTGTGTATTCTTAGTAAAAGGAGCAAATAGACCTTCCTTGGAGACTATAAGCTCTTCTTTTAAATTCTTAACTTTTTTTTTTAAAGCTCTTTGATGTCTTTATCATAAGCAAGATGTTAAAAGCTGCTCCACTTAGTTTTTCATTGAAATAGGCAATTGGTCACCTTTTAGTGATTTTCTTGGCTATTTTACAATCAATGCACATTCTCCAAGTCTCATCTTTCTTGGATACAAGCAATATTGTAACTATATATTAACACATGCTCTCCCTCACATATCCCTTTGTCATAAGCTCATCAACTTGTTTTTGAAACTCCTTTGTCTCCTTAAGATTACTTTTATAGCTCAATCAATTTGGAATTGTTGCACCATGGATGAATTTAATCTAATATTTTATTTCCCTCAAAGGTGGCAAACCACCTAGTTCTTTGGATAAAACATCACCAAATTCTTGTAAAAGAGAAACAACAACACTAGGTAAAGAAAAGTTAAACTCATTAATACTAAAATAAGCCTTTTTGTACAAAAGTACAACAATAAGTTTTGTTGAATAGAAAACTCTTTTAACATCACTCTCTTTTGTATATAAACTCTTAATTTTTTTTCTCATGCTCTTTTTCTTCTTTTCTCTTGGTATAATCTCTTTTCTCTCCTTTCTTTCCCTTTTTTCCCCTCTCAACCTTAATTTCGTTTCTCCTCTCTCTCTCTCTCTTTTTTAATCCCTAATCAATTTTCATAAACTTTTTAAGATGTTAAAAGTATAAGAGTAATAGGTTTATCATTTATTACAAAAGAGTACTTATTTTTAAACTTATCAAGTATGACATACTGACCATATTGCCATGGTCTTTCCAACAAAATATACCTAGTTTGCAAGGGTACAACATCACACAAAACCTTATTAGTATATCTCCCAATAGTAAAGAGTACTAACCCCTACTTATTTACCTTAATTTCACCACACTCATTTAATTATTAAAACTTATATGAGCTAAGGTGTTTCATGGTAAATAAATTAAACTTTTCAACTAAAGTAGTGTTAGCCATACTTGTACAACTACCCTCATCAATGATCATACTTTATACCTTATCTTTGATATGACATCGTGTATAGAAGATACTATCTCTTCGCACTTCATCATCTTTCTTGGTTTGTATGCTCAATACTTGTCTAGTCACCAACACATCTCTCTCAATTAGGTACTCCTCTCCATTACTTGTATCATTTAATGATGGCATAGAGTCATCATCAAACTCACAACACTATGGTATGCTTATTAGAACATTGAGATGCAATATGTCATTTAGACATTTAAAACATTTAATATCTCTATTTTTACTAGGTTGGAAATTAAAATTACTTTTTTACTTACTATTGCTCACTTCCTTACTCTTAAATGATTCAACCTTAAGATTGTAATAAGCCCTTTCTTCCTTTTTACTCCAATTCAGCTTTTAGGATGAAGTGGAACCCAAATTCTATCTAAATCATGTGGAACCAAAATTCTATCTAATTCATGTAAAATCCTTTCATTTAAGTTGCCTCTCAACTTTCATTATTATGTGCACCATGTCTTCTAACTCCACATAATACTATCATTCAACTACGTTAACAATATCTTTATTTAGCCCTTGTAAGAACCAAGCCATGGTTACTTCTCTATCCCCCTTCATATTAGCCTAAATTATGGTAATTTCCATCTCCTTATGGTAATCTTCCACACTCTTGGTGCCTTAAGTATGTCCTTATAGCCTTTAGTACAAATCCCTATAATAGTGATTAGGGATGAAACCTCTTCATCATGATAGTCTTCATCTCCTCCCATGTATTAGTAAACATTTCAAGATTCCTTCTCCTAGTCAAAACAAGTTAATCCCAACAAATAATAGCACAATTAGTACATTTAACTGCAGGAAGTTTCACTTTTTCTCTTTAAAGTAGTTGTGACAGCTAAAGACCAATTCAACCTTCTTCTCCCATTTTAAATAGGTTTGTTGTTTATTTTTTCCTCAGACTAAATGAATTTTCATTTAATGCTACCAAAATTACAATCATAGGTGTCTTACTTCCTATGATCTCTTTGACCATTTCTATTATTGACAATTCTAACCAAAGTAGTTAGATCATCAAATTCATTATCTTCTACATTATTTACATGGCCATAGTCTTATCACTCATACTTTTTTGTATTAGGAACCTCACGGCCCCCATACCTTCTTGTCAATTTTGCTATTGTATTGGCTTGTTTCTTCATCATATCACTCATATTAGTAAATTTGATGTTCATTCACTTAAATTGTAGTTGCATAAATTTGATCATGAATGACACATCACTACCCTCCTTCTTAGCTCCACCTTTGTCTTTGGAAGACATAGTGTTAGTTCTACATAAAATGGCTAAAATACCTCAACAAAACACTCTCTTATGTGTTTCACTCAAAAATAGTGTCACACCACCTCTTGTTTATACTCTTTAAAGATTTTTTTTAATATGTGTTTATACTCCTACCTTTTAATACTTAAATTTTCTCTCTCAATTTTTTATTGAATTAAAAAACCCCAAAGTCATTTTATGACTAATTAATTCCAATAAATTAGAATAAAAAAAATTTAGAAAAGCATAATGAATAAAAGTTATGGGTTAGAAAAAAGCAATAAGATTAAATTGTAATACATAAAAAGAGAATAATTAAATTTGAATTCTTGAAAGAACTAGAAAGGAACAAGGTTTGCTCCTTTAATCTAATTAAACAAGCTTTACTTCTTAAATAGGAATAGATCAATTATAATCTTTTCTTCCTTTTTTAGCTTTCTTCTTTTCTTCTTTTTCTAGTTCTTCTTTTCTTTTTTTTTTATGTGAATTTAAAAACAAGAAGAGATAAACTAGGGTTTGTAGATTAAAAGAACAAAAGGGTATAAAATGTTGCCAAAAAGAATAACAAGAGAAAAACTTAAATTTTAATAAGAAAACTTGAGTTAGAGCTAAACTCTAATATCAACTGATGTGAACCCCAAAAGATGGGGCTTAAGGACTTAACACGTAGAGGGAATTGAGTAAAAATCAACTCTTCAATAGATCTCATCACCGTAATGCATCAAATACAAAACCCAATAGTACGTTAACTATAAATCTCTATAATTTCCTTAAAATCAAAAGGGATGTTATTAAGGGGATTCAAACTTGATCCAATATGGAAAGAGACATGCCAAATTACCTTTAATCTCTTACATTGGGTGGTACTTTTCATTCCTTATTTAAGTTCTCCCTTTGTGTAATGGCTATTAAAAGGACACATTCATGCCAACATGATGGACTTTATTTATGAATTCATTTACAAATGGTTTATTTTAATTATGGCCTTATTTACCAATGATTGATTTCATTTAGGGACAATTTTGCACTATGTGGCTCAAAAAGTTTTGATTTCAAGACTTATGGCTTCAAATTCATCAATTTAATGTTATATGATTGTTTTTCACTTATCAAAAAAAAAATTCTATGTTTATTCTATTAATTCTTTTTAAATCCAATCCAATAAAATTTCTATTAGATCATTAAAGATGGGATCTACAAGTATAACCCTCTTGGGTAGTGTATTTCAACTTGTATTAAAATGAGTAAAAACTACTTTGGACCTAAATAACTAAAAGAGTGTTTGGTTTTACTTTTCAAAAATGTGTTTTACAAAGACACACACCACCTAAAATAAAGGTTTTGGAAAAGCAACAATTTGTTGCTTTTAGCCACCACCAAACAAAAAAGGCAAAAACTAAATTGTGTTTTTATTTTAATAGAAAAAAAATCCTTAATTCTTTCACCTTCATTGTTGAAGAGTTTCAAAAAAAAAAAAAGTAAATGTATGTATAACAAACATCGATTGAAAAACAAAATGTACTGAAAAGGGATTAAGGGCAATGGAAACAACTACATAAAAGAGACTTGATTAAGATGGAATCCCATGAAAGGAATAATTCTTGTTATTAAGACATGGTGGGAAGACTAGATTAAGGTGAGTTTTAACATTATTCTTCTTTACTTAAACACACACACCTCCTAAAATGGAGGTTTTGGAAAAGCAACAATTTGTTGCTTTTAGTCACCACCAAACAAAAAAGGCAATTACTGAATTGTGTTTTTATTTTAATAGAAACAAATATCCTTAATTCTTTCACCTTCATTGTTGAAGAGTTCAAAAAAAAAAAAAAGGGTAAATGTAAGTATAACAAACATCGGTCGAAAAACAAGATGTCTTAAAAAGGGATTAGAGGCAATGGAAAGAACAACACAAAAGAGACCTTATTGAGATGGGATCCCATAAAAGGAACAATTCTTGTTATTAAGACATGGTGAGAAGAGTGGATTAAGGTGAGTTTTAACATTGTTCTTTTTTACTCAAAAATATATATTTGATAAGTTTAGGATACTAACAATGCCCTTTATTTTACAATAATGTTGGCTAATCTACCTTTGAAAAGATTCCAAGAATCTAGTATTGCACTAGAAGTTAAGAAAAAGTTAGATGTCTTATTTATGGATCTAGTGGCCATAGGAAGATATGTTGTTTCACCTTCACCAACTACTTTATGCATTAGTGATGGTGTTAAGACTAATCATCTAACTCAATACAAAAGTGTTGTATTAGAAGTTAGATGTAAAACTTAACCTTATAGATTCCATAGATAAATTATTTAAAGGTTCTAAGATACAATAGGGGAATGTAAATATTAGCACAAGTGATGTAGCAAGAAGAAATGAGACCAATAAGAAAAGAGTTGTTAAATCAAATTTACATGTGAAAAAAGGTTCTTAAGGGTACAAAATGACAATATAAAGGGTTAGCTACTTTTAGAGAAATAGTTGATATGTTGGTTCATAATGTTGTTGAAAATAGGAAAATAGAGTTGCCAAGATGTTTTTTTACGTGACATAATGAAGGATTTCCATTCTTTAACAAGTGTTGAAGAAGATAGTGACCTTTTTATGGATGCCATAGATTTAATCTAAGAGAGTAGAAATAAAAATATTTATTTTTCACTAATGACTAAATAAGCCAAGTTGTGTTACTTGTATTATCAAATTAAGTAGCACAAAACCCAATAGATGCCTTAGATTAAATAGACATGTTAGTTTCTCTAGTTACTAACATATTTTGGGGTACATGACATTACATATTATTGGATACATTTATTAATTTTTTTTTTCATTTACCGAGCTAAGAAACATTTGGTACATCTAGTGTTTTACATATTAATATAGATATATTCCTTTTGGAAGTGACTACCATTGGTGCTATTCATACCTATCATTATACATATATACACAAAAAAAAAAACCTTGTATAACCTTATATCAAATAGGGATAAACAAAGTGATTGAATTAATATAAGACATGAGGCACGATGTCTAAATATGTTCAAAATAGATAAAGGAACATTACTTTAGTTATGCACTAATCTACAATAGAATTATGGGTTAATGCCTTCGTAGAGAATGTCTTACATTGAGAAAGTGTGCATCTTTTTATACATAATTATTGTGGTTGAATCCAATAGATCAATCGGCAAATATTTTTAGCACTTAGGGGAAGCAGTTAGCAAAAATTTTGCAAAAATCTTATCAATAGTTTTATCACTTGTAAAAGATATTATCAAACCTCATGACCCTAATTATAGAAATATCCCACCACAAATTCTCTATGATAGTAGATTTATACTGCATTTCAAGGCACTTTTTTGATAATATTTTTATAATAGCAAATAATTAACTTTTGTTTAAACTTCTTGTACACTAAATTTAATTTTATCAATTAGATATAAGCATGAGTATGTTTTAATAATAGGATTGCACTAGAGTAAAAGATGGAACAAGTGTATGTACAAGTATTCCTATGGAAGATAAAGTAAGATTTATTGAAAGAAAAGTCATACTAATATAGAATATCATGGTAGCATGTAATTTTGATATGCAATTCACTATCATGTTAGCTTGATGGGAGGATAAAACACATGACGTACACATTTTTATTTCAACTATTAATAATCTAGATCTTAATTCCCACACCCCCAACAAGTACTAATCATAACATATTTTTTTCTTTTCAAATAAATATTTTATATAAGAAATTATTCACTTCAAATTCTTTTTATAAATAAATATACAAAAATATTATCTTGTTGATGGATATTATAAAAGTATAAAATATCATTTACCTAAATTTCAAAATGGTTGACCACCAGAAGGATGTAATGAAATCTTTAATTATGCACATTTATCATTAAGAAGTTGTATTGAAAGAGCATTTGGAGTATGAAAGAGAAGATGGAAGATATCTTATTTGACGTTATGTTATTTATTTAAAGTGCAAAGAAATATTGTTATTATGACAACGACATTACATAATTATATTCATAAAAAATTTATAAATGTTCCAATTTTTTATCTTCATTTTCATATTGTACCACATGATATTTTTTTTATGTTAACAAAATTTCACGAGATGAACTCCTCAGTGATAGTAAAATGACATAAATTATTTTTCTTTGTGAGCAAATTACTTATAGTTTGTTGAATCAGATTTTTTTTTCTTTTTTATTTTAGTCTCTTTTTTGACCTTTTTTTTTTTGAAAAAGTATATTTTTTATATTTGATAAATATAATATTTTTTAAGTTATTTTCTTAATTAATTATTAGTTCAAATAAATTACTTTAATTATAGTCAATTAAATTAATATTTTATTTTTTAATAAAATAGTACAATATAGAAAATGAATCATATAAATCATTAGTAAGGTCTAATATTTAATTCATAAATTGAAATAAGAAATTAGTAATTAAGTTATTAAGAATAAAATAAATTATTAATCATATCTTTTATAATCATTTTACATGCTAACAATTATTTTAATAGCAATTTTACTAAACATTAAGAATTCTTTTGGATTTTCCTCACCTTATTGTCGCCATTATTATCAAACAACTTGCAACTTTAGGTAACATAATGTACACCACTTTATCTCATTGTATTGCCAAACATGATTTATATTGAAAATCAAATCTATGTTGAAAATACCCTTACATGTGACAGATACCTAACCAAGAATAAGTAATGGAAACAAAATTATATAAAAAGAATCCTTTCTTTAACTTTTAACTAGTCAACCAAATCAACTCCTTTAGTAGTTCCTAAAGTTCATAAGGATAAGCATTAAGCATTTACTGCATGGTATAATAACATCTTATAATTCAAGGAAAATTAACAAGCTAAGGTGGTGCAGAGCACAATTAATGTATCTTAACAAAAGAGAAAAGTTCAAAATTGAAACTTTAAAGTCAACAAAGATAAAATGGGAAGGAAAATCATTTCCAAATATTCGCTCTTTCAACACTAAATAGAGGATTTCTTTTCCCTTTCATTTAGAGACACTATAACTAATTGGCAAGAATGAAGAAGAAAAAAAATGGAAAAGGAATGGTAAATACAACTAAAAAAGGAAAAAAAATTATATGCTAAATTCAATTCACATTTCATAAAATAAATAATAAGTTGTGGATAAAGTGAGGTATATAAACCTTCAAGCAACCAAAAAAGAAAAAAGGAGAAGAAGGCTGTGACACGTTTCGAAGTTTCTCATCGTAAAGTCATCCTTCAGCTCATCATCCTTCATCTTCTCCACTTTTATCTTCTATTTAACTTTTTCATCCTTTTCCTTCATTGATGAAGCAAACCTTGCATATTTAGGGCAAGTTAAGTATTCTTGAAGGCTCAAAGATGGGAAGTAAATCTCTACAGTAAAGCAATCACGTAACATCTTGACTTCTGCTTCACTCATAGCTTGGGTTGCCACCCTGGCCATTGCTTCGTAACAAGGTTTGCTTGGACCATTTAAAACTTATGCATGTAAGGGCTACATGGGTTGATTAGTTCACGTTACACAACCAAATCTTATAGTTTAGCATAGTAGGGATGTAGTTTGCCTTACAAATGTTGCACGATATTATTAGGAGAAAGCAAAAGAAAGAATAGAGCTCCATCAAAGAAAGGGAAGAACATGCCTGTATATAGCCTCAACTATCTTTCATATCTATATAATATTATTAATTCTATAACATGAAGATGCCACGTGACATACTTCATCTTCATTTGAGTCTAATTTTAGAGGAGAAGGTTAAGGGATTTTTTCTTTTAAGCACTTTTAATTTTTTTCTTCAATTAAAGATTCAATTATTCTCTTTTTCATTTATTTTCCTTATATTTACAATTTTCCATCTCATTTAAGGAAATTAATTTCCTAGAGCCGTTGGGAATTCTTGCAGACATCACCATCAATGATTCTTTATTATGTCTCCTTTTATGGATATTTATTGATTCTTTTATACTTATTATTATATTACCTCTTTTCAAACTTTCATTTTCTTCCACAACTTACAAATATTACAATTATTGCATTTATTATTGTATTACTTAAAAATAAATTGATGAAGATTTAAGTCTTTTCTTCTTTCTAGGTTTAAATATAGATTCTTACTCATTTTTTAATGCAATACATTTTTAGATTGATTGCATTTGAAAATTAGAGAGAGAGGCAAAGGTGTAATCACTATATTTCTCTCTCTATCTTCCCTCTATTTACATCTCCATCATCCTCTTTTTTTCCTTTTTTTCATCGAATATTTAATTTTAGTTTATATTTCTCTTATCTATAAAAAATCAAAATTATTAACAAATTTCATAAGGTCACTTTTTTTTTTTTGGTTTTTATTGCCTCTATGATGTAATAAGTCTTTGTTAAATGATTATTATTTAATGACAAATATTTGATAGCTTTTGATTTCATAATTGGGCAAAGAAATTTGGTCGTTAGAACTTATTATACAAATAACTTTTTTCTTTTTCGAAGTGAAGTTCACTATTTGATTCAACTATTTAAATGCATATTAGTATATTTTGCCATTCATGAATTGAAATAGGGGAAATTTACATGGACATTTTTTAATAAAAAAAACTATGCACAATTAGTAAAAAAAGAAACACAAACAAAATTTAATTGTTAAAAGTGGTATTTTACTATTATATATTGTGGTACTTTCTATTATTTATTAATAAAAAATTATTTTATTAATTTTGTATGATAAGTCCAACAAAAACTGTGTCAAACAACTATTCTCTATTGAAATAAGAGAGCAATTATATGGATAGACCTCTTCTCAAACACATTATATACAATTTGTAAAAAAATGAAAAACAAAATACAAATCAAAATTATTGTTTAAAAGTGGTATTCACATTGAAGTAAATGACATTGTTTATAAATAAAAGATTAGTTTGTAAATTTTCTATGATGAGTCTAACGGCAAGGGTGTCTAACAACTATTCTTCATTCAAATAAGTAAGCAAATATAGAGAGACATGTTTTGTTACACACAAGACACAATAAGTTAAAAAAAAAAAAGCACATAAACCAAAATATATAGTTAAAAAATGAATATAAAAATATTAATTTTAAATCTTTATAGACATTTACAATTAAATAGTTAACTTTTTTATATTTTCATTTGACTTTATATTTTTAAAATTTATTTCCAATTGATCCTTTTTTTAGGAAAGTAATTAAGTTATTAATGATTTCTTTGTAGTTAATATACAATTTTTAATAGTTTTAACTATTTTTCATCTAAAAATGACAAATTTGAAATGAATTTAAAAGTATACAATTCAAATAAAAATGTAAAAAATTTAGAGTATAATTATAAAAATTCATAAAAATTTAGAATAATTTTTATATATTTTATTAAAAATAATATTTATTATACGTATAATTGATTTTTAATAAAATAATTTTATTTATTACGTAGAATGAGTCAAACAAAAAATTGTGTCTAACAAATATTATTCTTTGAAATAATGGAGTAATTATATGAATACACTTTCTATCAAACATTATATACAATTATCAAAAGAAGACATACTATGCAAAATTAATAATTAAAGATATAGTATTTTACTATTAAACATTGTGATTCATGTCACTCTTTATTAATAAAAAAATTATTTTATTAATCATGTATCATTAGTCCAACAAAAATATGTCCAACAAGTAATCTTAATTGAAATAAGTGGGTCACTACATTTACACACCTTTTGTTAAACACAATATCCAAAATCAATTAAAAATAGTTACACAAACAAAAATTTATAATAAAAAAAGTGATATTTCACTTTATACATTGTTATGTATTTTATTATTTATTAATAAAATTATTTTATTAATTATTTATACCAAATGTAATAAAAGTATGTTTAACAAATAATTTTTCCTAAAATAAGGGAGAAATTGTATGAAAATTCTTTTTGTTAGGCATACCATACATAATTAGTATAAAATGCATACAAACCAAATTTATATTTAAAGAATTGATCATTCGCTCTTATACAATATACTCATTATTTATAAATAAAGATGATTTCATTAATTTGTAAATAAATCAAATAAAAAGTGTGTTTAACAAGTATTCCTATTTATAATAAAGAACAACTACATGGACACACCTTTTGTTAGACAACATTATACATAATTAGTAAAAAGAAAAAACACAAACCAAAATTCACAATTTGAAAAATAATATTTTACTATGATACATTAAGTAAGTATGTGCCACTATTTTATAATAAATATTACTTTAGTGTAACTATTTCGTAATATACCTTTACAAAAAATGTGTTGTAAGAAATATTTAATTTGATAATAAGAGAGAATCATAGGTGGATACGATTTTTTTGTATAGATGCAACATATACAATTAGTTAAAAAAGGTACAAATTCAGAATTATTGTTAAAGAGAGGTTCCCATATAATAAATTATGGCAATGTGACCCAATTATTTCATTGAGAGTAGACACCCAAAGTTAGTCTTACTTAATGACTAATATGATAAGTTCTAACTAACAAAGGTATGCCAACCAATTTCATATATTAAATAAGAGAAAATTATCATGGCATACATCCTTTTTTAGACACACTATACATAATTAGTAAAAAAAAGGGCAACAAAAAAAAAACGCAAATAATACTATTTTCTTTAGTAAAAAAGTTATCTTTCATTGTTATAAATTGTGCTATATGCAATTGTTTAAAAATAAAAGATAATTTTATTATTTTTTTTATAATGAACCTAATAACAAGTGTGTCTAACAACTATTTCCCATTAAACTAAGTGAGTGACCACATGAAAAACCTTTTGTTAAATATAAGTAAAAGTGGCAAAAGTTAACTCAGTATGAGTAACTTAACTTAAAACTCTTGAAACTAATTCAACTCAATTTGCTTTGATTGAAAAAGCCAATAATTCATAACTAAACTTGACTTAAAATCAAAAAAATCTCAAATTTGAATAACTTATATCCAAAGTGACTTGAAACCTAAATAATTCAAATCTTAAATTGCTAGAAACCTAAATAAATTCAAATTTGAAATATCTGAATTCAAAATAGGCAAAACTTGAGTTTAAGTAACTTGAAACCCATAACAATTCAAACTAGTTTAAATAAATTCAACTTGAAATTTTAATTTATTTTAATGACAACTATATTTNCCATCAATTAAGGACCAACCGACTATAGAAACACGACTGAATAAGTGAGCTAATGGAAGCTTATTAATAGCTTCCAAGTGAAAAGGATAAGAGTACAAAAAAGAGTGAGAAGCAATAGGAGAAGGGGGAGTAGGAGGAGGAAGAGAAGAGAAGAAGGTGAAGAGTGAAGGTGAAATTACACGTACTGATTCTTTGACTCTTTATGACTAGTTGAAGAGAGTCTATTTTAGCACCCAATTTCAATTCTATGCACTAAATGGCTGGGACTTGACCTAGACTAGAAGATCTTTAGAGTCCAACAATTTGTGTACCGTTCAAGTGGTTCAGGTGGCTTCCTACTATCCCTCACACATAATTGGATCTTAAGGAATAATCCCTGGTCTAGACTAATAAATCATGCAGTCCAATTGACAAAATATTCATGTCATCATTCAAAGTATGGCCAGTTGCATTTTCCATAATTCAAATGTGTATATGAGAGTTGATTTACCATAACTAGCTCTTCTTACAAGATCAATTTTCTTCCCCCAATCAAGAGGGAAAATATAGATGCAAGACATGAACACCTTACCTATTTATTCTCTTAGGAAAAGAGACCATGAGAATCGAAGTGAAGGCAAGAATTATAAAAAGCTTATGTATATATCGTCCACAAAATTGTAGAGAAGGTGTCAAAATTATTCCTCATCAATTTGCTCTCTTAATTCAGTTGCATGTAACAAATCCCTTAATGAATTGTTTCTTTAGATTTCATTTTTTCTTCCTTTTTAGGACTTGTTGCCTTTTTATCCACAAATAATCTTTTATGTGCATGAGTGTCATGCCTGTATAATAATCACCACGATTTGCTAGAATTGAAAGTCAGTGATGCCTTTGCTAATTAACTATTATGGTTATAATCATGATACAATAACAATTTTTGGTTAGATCCATTAACAATAATGAATAATTTTGTTGTAATTGAAAAAATACAGTTTATTTTCTATAATATAATACCTCTTGATAAAATAATATACATTTTATTTTGGTGTAATATATTAATTTACAAAAAGGATTATATAGACACACCCATCTTTAGCTATGGTCATTGCATTTAGAGGAATGGTCAAAAACTATGGTAAATAATTCCAAGATTGTTTTTATTGTTAGGAGCAAGGACAATAACGATTACCATATGCCAAATTTATGTTTTCATTTTTGTTTTCTTTCCATGAACTAAAAGATCTATTTGTTATGTTTTGTAGTAATTTGCATAAAGGCAATGCAATTTTTGAAAATTATTTTGATAAATCTCTAATATAAACTTTCAAGTCTAAGAAAAAAACAAGTTTCCTGCACACTTGGAAGGTAAGGTGTGGATTGATCAAGATTTATCTAAACTTTGTCAATTTCAATTCCCTTAGATGAAAGAACATGCCCCAAAATTATACCTTATTCTACCATAAAGTGACATTTTTTCAAATTTAATACAAGGCTAATTTTTATGCATTTTTTAAGTATAAGGTTGTCTAAATATGCATCAAAAGAGTCTCTATAAATGGTATAATCACCCATAAAAAATTCAATGATTTTTCAATATAATAAAAAAATATACAAACTATATATCTTTGAAATATGGTTAGAGTATTGCAAACTCTAAAAGGCATACTTTGATAGGCAAAGGTACCAAATGGACATAAAAATATTTTATTCTCCTAATCTTCCAATGCAATCACAATTTAGCTGTAATCTAAATAACCATCAAGAAAACAATAGTGAGATTGACCAATTAACCTTTTAAGCATTTGATCAATAAAAGTTGTAGCATTTAGGTTACAGTAATCAATATAAATCCTTTATCCATGTTGAATTCGAGGGCCAATCAACTCATCATAATGATTTTTAACTATTGTAATTTATGTTTTCTTAGGAACCATTTGCACTAGACCAACTCGTTTACTATTTAAGATTAGGTAAATCACAGTAACATTAAGAAGTTTGAATGCTTCTTTCTTCATTATGTCTATCATTAGAGCGTTCAATCTACATCGTGCTTCTGTTGATAATTTTAAACCCTCCTTAAGTAGGATGTGATGCTTATACATGGATGGGATTCTCCCCTTGAGGTCCACTATGGTCTATCCAATTGTTATCTTTTGATCTCTTAGAACTCGAACAAGTTTTTCTTCTTGCGATGGGGTCATGTTCTTTGCAACGATCATTGATAAAGTTTATCCATCTCTCAAGAAAACATACTAAAGATGATTTAGTAATAGCTTCAATTATAGTATGGGCAACTATATAATAAAAGGTAGAAGTTTGCTGCTAAAAACAAGTAATTCAATAATAGATACATCATAACTTTTTGGAATAAGATGCAATGAATGCAATTCTATTATCATATCCTTTACACTTTCACATAATGATAGTTTTCTATCTAGTTTCTTGATATCTTCTATCTTAAGGCATGAGCTAAGGAATTCTTCCAACTTATCTTTTCCATTGAGCTAAAAAACTTGCTATGCTAAACAATCAAGAATATTAATAGCAAAAACAAAATGCACATCACTAGATTACTACATAGCCTAAAAAATGGTGAATCAAAAGATTTAACTGTCAAATTCTATGGTTAGTGTACCATCATGAACATCTATCTTTGTCCTTGATGTAGGGACAACATTGGGAATTGTCATTCTTCATGTCAAAAATGTAAAAAATCTACGAGAAAGGCTAACTCATTAACCTATACAAGAAAATTCTTAACAACTATCTTAGGATAGGCATTAAATCAATTAGCAAGTTGTATAATTACACTAGTTTCTTTTAACGGACAGATATTTATAAAAGTATAAATAAAGTATGACATAATAACATTAATTTATGCTCTTAAATCTAGCATGACTCTTTCAAATTTAGTCTTGCCTATTATGTAAAGGATAGTGAATGTATCATAGTCTTTGCATTTAGGTGAAATTTTTCTTTGAATAATAGTCGAGATATTCTCTCCAACACTTACTTTTCGTCACCTTTAAGCTTCTTCTTAGAGGTGCACAATTTCTTAAGAAACCTTGCAAATTGAGGTACTTGTTTAATTGCATCAATGAAGGGTATGTTTACTTACACCTTTCCAAAACATCTCCAAAATCTCTTTTTCTTGCTCCTCTTTTTTAGATTTTGAAAATCTACTTGGGAAAGGAGGTATGGTAATATTAGAGGAAATAGGAGGTAAAGGATTTACCCTAGGTGTTGATGGTTAGGCTTTGATGGGTTTATAGTTGGTGGGCATAGCTTAATATTTGATGGCCTTTTCTTTTGTTGTGGGAGGTGCCTTTATTGGTGCTTCCATTTTTTTCTACTCCTCAAGGCTATAACACTTGTGTTCTTCTTTGGATTTAACATGGTTTAAGAAGGTAATTTGTTTGATCCTTACATCTTTAATCTATTCATGGTCGTGATAAGTTTTCTTATTTGATTCACTAAATTTGGAATGCTCGTCCTCATTTCTTGTTGAAATTGTTTAATGTTATTTATAAGAGACTTAACAATTTCTTCAAGAGACATACCTAAGTTTTAGGATGTATTTGTTTGGTATTAAAGGGTGATGACACTTGTTGAAATTGGCAATTAAGGGCATTATGGACCACGTGTTGATTCCATAACTAAAGTTAGGATGACCTCTTTATTCAAGATTGTTAGTGTTGGAGAAAGGATTATACTTGCATTGTGATTCCCCTTGAAAACCCTCCCATTGCATTGGCTTGCTTTATTGGATGATCTTAAAGTGTTGGACACATATCAGTTATATGTCCTTAATTTGAGCAAATGTCACATACCTAGACTTGTTGCATATTTCCTACACTCATTTGACATATAGGAGAAGTAAAATTATTAAGTTGTTGAAAGAAAGATGTACTTACTTTTTTTGATATTGTTAGATAGTGAATTATACCGAGTGCTAAATTGTTGAGAATTTGCAAACATGTTTGCTATCAAATTTTTTATGGCTTTTAGGTTTTTGTCCACTAATGCTCATCCTTTAGCTGTGTCTATCATACTTTTATCTATGGAAAGAAGTCCTCCATAGAAGTATTGGATTAGGAGTTGATAAGTGATTTGATGATAGGGTTAATTCATGCAGAGCTTCTTAAAATGTTCTTAATATTCATATAAAAACTTTCCATTATATTGCTGAATACCCTAAATCTCCCTTCAAATTATAGCTACTCTAAAAGTTGAAAAGTACTTCTCTAAGAATAACCTTGTTATCTCATTCTATGTGGTAATGGATCCCAAAGGTAAGTAATAAACCCAATCCCTTGTTAGTCTGTCAAAGATAATGGGAAAGCCCTTAACTTGATTTGTTTTTTTAGATATCTTAATAGGTTTCATGCTTGAATAGGCTACATGGAATTCTTTTAGATGCTTATGTGGAACTTTACTAGCAAGACCATGAAAACTTGGCAAGAGATGAATTAGGCCAGATTTTAACTTAAATGCAACACCTACATTAGGATACCTATGCAAAAGGGTTATTTGTTTATATAAAGAGCCACTAACACTTTAAGAGTTCAACTATTGTTATTGGCATTTACAGCCTTGATTTTTGTCTTAGTGAAACTTGGTGAGCTCAATGATGATGTAAGGTTGGGTGTGAGTTTAAGTCTTGGAAAAAGTCGAAAGATCATATGCTTGTTGGCTTAAATGTAGTCTTTTTATTTAGGGGAGCTTTTGGTTAGACTCTTCAATAGGTATATTGAAGTTCCCAACTTCACCCTAGGATCTACTAGTTTGTGATACTGAGAGGGGGGGTGAATTAGTACCACCACAATTCACAATTCGCAAGAAAGTGAACAACTTCAATCTCTTCTTAAAAGCGAACTCTTTCTCAGATTCGACTAAGGTAGATCTATTGCTACCTACTAATCACAATAGTCCCCAAAGTCACCTTTCAGACACCTTGCCTAATAGACAATTTAGATATTCTTGTTTAAGTCTTCGTTAGGTTATGGGTTGGCTGATACTTTAGATGTGTTCACAACTCAATTCAAAACACAGAACGTAAAACAAATTAAGGACACACGAGATTTACGTGGTTCCGTCAACGTGACGTACATCCACGATGGTAGGGACTCTCCCTTACCGAGACTATCCACTATACTTAAGAATTCTAGTTACAATGGATGTCTTAATCTTCTGCTCCTTTCACTATTGCAATTACTAAGCAAGTACAATACAAAGAATGTCACTTACTCTGTCTACCCTTCTTCTAGATTGTCTTGCCTCTGTTGAATTGAAAGGCTGCTCCACTGCCGCTTAGAAGTTCACCGCAACGCTCTCTAACCTCTCTTGAAGAAATCTGGAAATACGTTGAGTTCTTTCCGATGCTTCTCCGAATTCCTTCTCTAGGTTGTTTCACGCAACTCCAGCTTTCACTGTCTCACGGTCTCACCCATCTCCTATTTCATGGTCTTACTGTTTCACGGTCTGTCCTCACACTTCTGGTCTGTCACGCTGTTGCACGTTCTGGTCTCACGCCATCTCCTGATGTACACCCACGCTTCTGGTCTGCTGTTTCACGTCTCTTGGCCTGCCTCACACTACTGGTTTTTCTGGTTCACGTCTCTCAGCCTGTCTCACGCTTCTAGTCTGCTGTCTTCTCTTCCAGGTGGTCTCACGGATACCAGGTCTGCTGTCTTCTCTTCCGGGTGGTCTGTTTCTTATTTCTCCTCTTGCTGGTTGTGCGTTTCTGGTTTGGTTGGAGGATGTGTTTCTGGTTTGCTTGCAGGAGGCGTTTCTGGTTTGGTTGCAGGATGTGTTTCTGGTTTGCTTGCAGGAGGCGTTTCTGGTTTGCTTGCAGGACGTGTTTCTGGTTTGCTTTCCCAGTGGTGACATTTCTGGTTTGCTCTCCTGGTGGTGTCATTTCTGATCTCTTGCCGTTCTGCTCTCTCTTCCTTTTGGCCGGTTGTTGTAGGGTTGCTGTTTTTCAATTGTGTTGGCACTCTGCCCTAGTTTTGTCTTCCAAGGCCTTTATATACTCTCTTCCATGAAACCCTAATAGAGCTTACATGGCGGATTTACATTCTTGCCCTTACGCGGCGGATTTACTTTCTTGCCCTTCCATGTGACTTTACTGCCCTTCCATGTGACTTTACTCTCTTGCACACTTAACCCTAGTTGACAACAATTACAACCCATACAAGGCTGTGGGAACAACAATCTCCCCCTTTGTAATTGTTGGCAACATTCATAACAAAAGCCATTATGCAGCAGTCTTTCATAATCTTCTTAGAGTAATAATCCAGAAGCAGATGGATTACAACTCCCCCTTCCTTAACAGCTCCCCCTGCACTGTTGCTTCTCTCCCCCTTTGCCAACCAATTACAAATTTGAAAAACCTGCAAAGTAGAGATGGAGGATTCACCTGAACTTCAGGCTTGAGGAGGCATTTGCAGAGACAGACTCATTTTATGCCTTTCAAACAGCTCTGTGGACAAAGGTTTAGTTAGAATATCTGAGATTTGATCTTTAGTACCGACATACTCCAACTGAATTGTGCCCTCTTCCACTTGATCCTTGATAAAGTGATACCGGATGTCAATATGCTTGCTCCTTGAATGTTGAACTGGATTCTTGCTAAGATCAATTGCACTTTGATTATCACAAAGTACACTCACTGGTAACTTCACTTCAACACCCAAATCGGCCAATTGTCTTTGCATCCATATCACCTGAGTACATGCTGCACAAGCAGCCATATACTCAGCCTCCGCTGTGCTCAAAGCAACACTGTTTTGCTTTCTACTTAGCCATGCAACACACTTTGAACCCAAGTAGAAGCTGCAGCCACTGGTTGATTTTCTATCATCTGTGCTTCCTGCCCAGTCTGCATCAGTGTATGCTCGTAGTTTTACAGAATCCATGACAGGATACCACAAGCCCATTTCCAGTGTCCCCTTGAGGTATCTTAGGATTCTTTTCACTGCCAACACATGATATTCCTTAGGATCAGCTTGGAATCTGCTGGCGATGCACATAGCTTGCATGAGATCAGGCCTTGATGCTGTAAGGTACAGAAGGCTCCCTATCATCTTCCTGTATTCTGTAGGGCTTGTACTCCTTCCTTCCTGATCTTTTGTTAACTTGCAGCCCACTGTCATAGGGGTACTGACAGGTCTGCTATCCTCTATGCCAAACTTTTTCAGCGTCTCTTTGGCATATTTTGTCTGAGAAATAAAAATACCTTCTTCACATTGTTTTATTTGTAATCCAAGAAAGTAAGTCATTTCTCCAATCAATGACATCTTAAATTCCTCACTCATCTTCTGTGCAAATTCTTAGCATAGCTCAGAGGGATCCCCTCCAAAGATGATGTCATCTACATATACTATGGTTATCAGTTGGCCTTTCTCTGAGTTGAACACATATAGGTTATTATCAACTGTTCCTCTTCTGAAGTTCAACCTTCTCAAATACGCGTCCAGCTTGCTATACCATGCTCTTGGGGCTTGTTTAAGGCCACACAAGGCTTTCTTCAGCTTGCACACGTGTGTCTCATCCTCACTGATTTGTATCATCTTCCTGTATTCTGTAGGGCTTGTACTCCTTCCTTCCTGATCTTTTGTTAACTTGCAGCCCACTGTCATAGGGGTACTGACAGGTCTGCTATCCTCTATGCCAAACTTTTTCAGCGTCTCTTTGGCATATTTTGTCTGAGAAATAAAAATACCTTCTTCACATTGTTTTATTTGTAATCCAAGAAAGTAAGTCATTTCTCCAATCAATGACATCTCAAATTCCTCACTCATCTTCTGTGCAAATTCTTAGCATAGCTCAGAGGGATCCCCTCCAAAGATGATGTCATCTACATATACTATGGTTATCAGTTGGCCTTTCTCTGAGTTGAACACATATAGGTTATTATCAACTGTTCCTCTTCTGAAGTTCAACCTTCTCAAATACGCGTCCAGCCTGCTATACCATGCTCTTGGGGCTTGTTTAAGGCCACACAAGGCTTTCTTCAGCTTGCACACGTGTGTCTCATCCTCACTGATTTGTACTCCATCGGGTTGTTTAATATACACTTCTTCTTTTAGGAGCCCATTCAGAAAGGCTAATTTCACATCCATCTGGTAAACTTTATACCTCTTATGTGCTGCCAAAGCTAAGAACATTCTGATAGTTTCCAACCTTGCTACTGGTGCAAAAGTTTCATCAACATCTACTCCTTCTATCTGAGTGTAGCCTTTGCAAACCAGCCTAGCCTTGTTCCTCACCACCTTGCCATCCTCATTGTGTTTATTTTTAAACACCCATTTTGTTCCTATGACATTCTTGTTAGTGGGTCTTGGAACCAGCTCCCATGTTTCATTCTTCTCGATTTGATCCAGCTCCTCATTGATAGCTTTGATCTAGGCTTTGTCTTGTGCAGCCTCTTCAACAGATTTAGGTTTAACTTGTGAGAGTAAAGCAGTAGCTCCCACAATTCTTCTTCTTATTGTAACTCCTGCTGATGGGTCATCTATTATCTGATTTCCTTGATGAGCACTGGTCCATGTCCTCTTTGTCTTTCTTTCTTGCACAGTCTTAGTTGCAAGAGAATCTCCTTCTTCATCTTCAGACTCACTCTTCTCTGAGTCTGAACTTACTTCTTTTCCCACTTCTTCATGTTGGTTAGATTCTTCATCTATCTTGAAGTCATCTTCTTCACTATCCTCAGCTTCTCCATTATGCGTTGTTTTCCAGTTTTCATCTATTCTCACATCACTGGAAGTGACCACTTTTCCCAGTTTATGCAGAAAAACTCTGTAACCTTTTGTCTTTGCTGAGTATCCCACAAAGATGCCTTCATCTGACCTAGCATGGAATTTTCCCAAGTTTTGCTCCTTGTTCTTCACAAAACATGGGCTGCCAAAGATTCTAAGATACTTGGCTATTGTCTTCTTCCCACTCCATAGCTCATATGGAGTCTTATCAGTATTGGGCCTTAGTGAAACTTTGTTCAATAGGTGTACGGCTGTAAATGTTGCTTCTGTCCAAAATCTTGTGTGAAGCTTGGATTCCAGCAGTAGAGTTCTTGCCATTTCAACCACAACTCTATTTTTCCTCTCTACCACCCCGTTCTGTTGAGGAGTTCTTGCTGCTGCCATCTGATGGTGAATTCCATGCTTCTCAAGGTAATCTTCAAAAGCTCCATTTGTGAATTCAGTGCCTTGATCTGACCTCAATACTTTGATCTTCTTTCCACTCTCATTTTCAGCCAATCTTCTGTATCTCTTAAAGCATTTCAAAACTTCTGACTTATGTGTGAGGTGCATGATGCAGGTCCTTCTGAAATAATCATCAACAAACAAGATGAAGTACCTCTCACCATTCAACCCTTTTGTTCTCATCGGCCCACACAAATCAGTATGCACAATGTCAAGCACTGCTTCAGAACTGACCTCTTTGGTCTTTTACTGCTTTCTGACCTGTTTTCCTTTAAAGCATGCTGAGCAGACATACTCCCTCTCTCTCTTAAGGTCTGGAGTGTCTTTGATTGCATGAGTAGTGGTCAGCTTCCTCATGTTCTTCTGTGTTAAGTGTCCCAACCTCCGATGCCAGAGTTGATTTTCTTCTTCTTTTGTAAGTAAATAGCTGTTTGTCTTGTCCTCATCAATTACATATAAATTTCCAACTTTTCTTTTCCCAGCTGCAATAGTATTGCCTTCTTTACTCTTTACTTGGCAACCTGTTTTTGTGAATATCACTTTATGGTCTTCATTGCATAGTTGGCTGACAGATGCTAGATTATATCTGAGTCCTTCAACATGCAGAACATCTTTCAGCTTTCCTTTTCCAATATTTATTGACCCTTGACCACTGATGTTGAGTGAATCATCATTGCCAAACTTGACTCTGCCTTCTCTTGACTTGTTTAGCTTTGACAATTTACTCTTGTCTCCCGTCATGTGTGAAGTGCATCCATTGTCAAGGACCCATTGCTTATCCTTGTAGTCAGCTTTGAGTGCAATTTCAGCTATATTAGCCACCTCCCTTTTAGCTTTATATTCCTTCTTTTGAATTGGCTGGAAGATAGCTTTCTCCTTTTTCTCAACTTTGACTACACCGCTTGTTTTCACAATGCCATTGAGTGCCTTCTCTTGCTCAGGGAGAAGTGTCATGCATCTCTTAGCATTATGGCCATCATGCCCACACCTTTCACACTGTTCCAAGTCTCCCAATATAGCAAACTTGTTCTTTGAAACCACTGGTTTGGGCTTCCACCAACAATCCTTGTCAGTGTATCTTTGCTTTTTACAGTATGTGCAAGAATTCATGACAGGTGTTCTCCTCTGAATTTTGTATTGTCTCCCCCTGTATGCAGCATCGTATCTTCTCAAGTTGGAGACATATACTGGCCTTCTCCACCAGCAGTTACTTGCCTTATGATCCCAAACTCCACAATAAAGACAGTGACCTTGAAACTGCCTCTTCTTGGGTCTAATCACAGCTTGTTTTCTTTTGTTCATTACTTGCTGTGTAGGCAACGTGGCTGGCTTCTTTGCTTGTGTGGCTTTCATTTCAGCCACCTTTTTCTCCTTCTTCTGTTCAGCCATAGCCCTTTGCTGGCTGACCTTCTTTTCTTCATTTTTGTTTGCTGCCCTAGGTTGCTTCTTCAAATCCTCTTTATTCCCAGCTATCTTCTCCTGAGTCACAACCTTCTCTTTCAACTTCTGTGGCACATTCTTATTATCTTTAGGCAATGCAGCCTCAGATTGCTGCACTTTCTCTTCATTCTTCTTTTCTCTTGCAGAACTTCTTTCTCCTATCATTTCAAGCTTCTGCACATTCTCTTCACTCCTTTTGAGTTGTTGCTGAAGTCTCAGCAACTCTATCTCCATTTCTTCAATTGTTGAAGTCCTTGAGCCAAGCTCCATAGTAAGGTCTTCACATATTTTGATCTATTCTTCAAATCTTCTCTTCAAGTCAATATGTTCAGCCCTTATTTCATCCTTTTGACTTTTAGCTTCCTCAGACTTTGCTTCAACTTGTTTTATGTGGGCCTCCAACCTTCTTATGGTTCTGCCCCTTCTGATTATCTCCTTTGAAGCTGCTTCCAACTCAGCTTTAAGATCTGGTTCTTCTTCATCAACCTCCTCTTCCTCTTCAGAGGTTGAACTACCACCTTGAGTTGATGCCATAAAGGCATGCTCATCTGATGAGTCTACATCTTCCTCCTCATCGGCTTCTTTTGTCTGGCTCACATAACTCTTGAATGAGCCTCTCTTCTTCTTCTGTGGGCTAGCAGTTTTCTTGCTGGACTTCCTTGACTTGAATGATGGTCTTCTCCATTTTGAATTCTGCTCATCATCACCATCCTCATCTTCATCATCAAGTTTCACTTTGCACTGAGAAGCAAAGTGTCCAGTCTGTCCACAATGATAACATCTCAAGGACAACTGCCCTTTTCCCTTCTTAGACCCTCTTTTGAATTTCCTTGTGAAGTATGCCAACACTTCACCTTCACTTTCTTCCTCATCATCATCATCATCCTCACTGGATGATTCTTCCTCTTCTTTTATCTTCAAGTGTTTCATAGCTTTGAAAGCTGCCTCCTTTGATACCTTTGACGTTGAGGAGCTCTCAGTTGACTTTATTCTCATCTCATATGCAATGAGATTGCACTAGAGATCATGCAGAGACATAGAATTGAGATCTCTACTCTCCTCTATGGCTGCCACCTTTGAGGCAAACCTCTCAGGCACAATTCTCCGAATTTTCTTCACAATAGATGAGTCCTTCTTGTTCTTCCCATGACTTCTAAGATCATTTACAGCATCAATAACCCTGGTGAAGAACTCTTGGACTGTCTCATTTTTCTGCATTCTGAGAGATTCATATCTCTCCTTCAAAACTTGAAGCTTGGCCTTCTTCATTCTGCCATCACCTTCATAGACTTTCTGCAATCTGTCCCATATCTCCTTGGAAGATTTGCAGTCCATAACTTTAGCATATTCAGCATCTGTCAATGCTGAAATGATGACATTTGAGGCCTACCCATTTATCTCAAACTGTCTTAATTCCTCTGGGGTTGGATCTTTACCTTCTTCTGGAGGCTCAAAACCCTCCTGTACAGATTTCACCACGTTCATGCCCATGGTTGCAAATACCACCTGCATTCTCGCTCTCCACATATGGTAGTTGGTTCCCTTGAAGATTGGAACCTTCTTGGTGTAAGTAGTGCTGGTGCTGGTACCGGCATCCATTTCTCAGTATGCTGAACAAGTTAAAACTTCTGGAGCTCTTCAAACTAGTACACCAAGCTGTTAAGCTTTATCCTGGTGAACCTGTGCTCTGATACCAATTGAAGTTCCCAACTTCACCCTAGGATCTACTAGTTTGTGATACTGAGAGAGGGGGTGAATCAGTATCACCACAATTCGCAATTTGCAAGAAAGTGAACAACTTCAATCTCTTCTTAAAAGCGAACTCTTTCTCAGATTCGACTAAGGTAGATCTATTGCTACCTACTAATCACAATAGTCCCTAAAGCCACCTTTCAAACACCTTGCCTAATAGACAATTCAGATGTTCTTGTTTAGGTCTTTGTTAGGTTATGGGTTGGCTGATACTTTAGCTGCGTTCACAACTCAATTCAAAACACAGAACGTAAAATAGATTAAGGACACACGAGATTTACGTGGTTCCGTCAACATAACGTACATCCACGGTGGTAGGGACTCTCCCTTACCGAGACTATCCACTATACTTAAGAATTCTAGTTACAATGGATGTCTTAATCTTCTACTACTTTCACTATTGCAATTACTAAGCAAGTACAATACAAAGAGTGTCACTTACTGTGTCTACCCTTCTTCTAGATTGTCTTGCCTCTGTTGAATTGAAAGGCTGCTCCACTACCGCTTAGAAGTTCACCGCAACGCTCTCTAACCTCTCTTGAAGAAATCTGGAAATACGTTGAGTTCTTTCCGATGCTTCTCCGAATTCCTTCTCTAGGTTGTTTCACACAACTCCTGCTTTCACTGTCTCACGGTCTCACCCATCTCCTATTTCATGGTCTTACTGTTTCACGGCCTGTCCTCACACTTCTGGTCTGTCACGCCGTTGCACGTTCTGGTCTCACGCCGTTGCACGTTCTGGTCTCACACCGTCTCCTGATGTACACCCACGCTTCTGGTCTGCTGTTTCACGTCTCTTGGCCTGCCTCACACTACTGGTTTTTCTGGTTCACATCTCTCAGCCTGCCTCACGCTTCTAGTCTGCTGTCTTCTCTTCCGGGTGGTCTCACGGATACCAGGTCTGCTGTCTTCTCTTCCGGGTGGTTTGTTTCTTATTTCTTCTCTTGCTGGTTGTGCGTTTCTGGTTTGGTTGCAGGATGTGTTTCTGGTTTGGTTGCAGGAGGCATTTCTGGTTTGGTTGCAGGATGTGTTTCTGGTTTGCTTGCAGGAGGCATTTCTGGTTTGCTTGCAGGACATGTTTCTGGTTTGCTTTCCCAGTGGTGACGTTTTTGGTTTGCTCTCCCGGTGGTGTTGTTTCTGATCTCTTGCCGTTCTGCTCTCTCTTCCTTTTGGCTGGTTGTTGTAGGGTTGCTGTTTTTCAATTGTGTTGGCCCTCTGCCCTAGTTTTGTCTTCCAAGGCCTTTATATACTCTCTTCCATGAAACCCTAATAGGACTTATATGGCGGATTTACGTTCTTGCCCTTACGCGGCAGATTTACTTTCTTGCCCTTCCATGTGACTTTACTCTCTTGCACACTTAACCCTAGTTGACAACAATTACAACCCATACAAGGCTGTGGGAACAACATATATAAGTATACAACACAAGTTATATAAGGGTACGATCCTAAGAAAACAAATTCAGTAAATAATCAATCCCTGACAATGATGCCAAAATTTGATGTTTGGTGAATACACCAAAATTAATATAAATCACTCAATTAAAAAATTTGTAATTAGGGTGAGTGAAAATCAAATTCACAAAAATTGAGTTTTGATTAATTAGTTAATTGGTGATTATTGATAACATTAAAATAAGAAAAATAGACGAATTTAAGGAATAAATTTACAAATTGATTTTTTAATTTTAGACTGTGTTTTTCATAAAAATTAGGCAAAGATTTGATCATGATTATCAATTTTTGTTTCCTACTTTAGTGTTAAAATTATCAAACAATTGTAAATTTAAATTCTAAACTAGCATTACATTGTAAAACATAATTGTCAATTATACATCTTAACAATCAAATAATATAATTATGAATAATAATTATAATAAAAGAATATGAGAATTCAAAGTAAAGAATCATATTAGAAATAAAAACCAATAAATCTCACAATGCTTCCTCTAATTACTTTAATCCTTATAATTGAAAATAAAACCTTAACTTTACATATCATAGGTGTGTGCACAATAAAAAAGAAAGAAAAGAAAAGAGAGGTATATGTATATATCTACCTTTGGTACGTTAACATGTCTAATTATAACTTTAAAGGGAAACAAAAATAACCCAAAGACAACTAGACACTTCCTTTTTAGAAGCAACTTAGCTTAGTTAGAGAACTCCTAATTGAATTAGAACACTTAATCAACAAGTTTGTAATTAGGGTAAGTAAACGTCAAATTCACAAAAATTGAGTTTTTATTAATTAATTAATTAGTGATTTATTGATAACATTAAAATAAGAAAGATAGCCAAATTTAAAGAATAAATTCACAAGTTGATTTCTTAATTTTAGACCATGTTTTTCATAGAAATTAGGCAAAGATTTGATCATGATTATCAATTTCTATTTGCTACTTAGTGCTAGAATTATCAAACAATTGCTGACTTAAATTGTAAATTAGCACTAGATCATAAAGTATGATTATTAAGTATATATCTTAACAACCAAATAATATAATTATGAATAATAATAATAATAGAAGAATATGACAATTCAAAGTAAAGAATCATATTAGAAATAAAAACCAATAAATCTTACAATGCTTCCTCTAATTACTTTAATCCTTATAATTGAAAATAAAACCCTAACTTTGTATATCATATGTGTGTGCACAAGAAAGAAAGAAAGAGAGGTCTATGTATATCTTTGCCTTTTGGTACCTTAACATGTCTAATTATAACTTTGAAGGGAAACAAAAATAACTCAAAGACAATTTGCCACTTCCTCTTTAAAACCAACTTAATAAAGGAAGCTCTCAACAACTTGTTGTGCGACATTACTATCAGGAAATTGCTAGGTATGAGTTAAGGATGATGGAGGCTTCGCCAAGGCTTGCGAATGTGTCATCTTGGAGGAATTCAAGAACCATGACCTTGGGAANCCACTGTCTTCTCTTCCGGGTGGTCTCATGGATACCAGGTCTGCTGTTTCTCTTCCGGGTGGTCTCACGGATACCAGGTCTGCTGTCTTCTCTTCGGTGGTCTGTTTCTTATTTCTCCTCTTGCTGGTTGTGCGTTTCTGGTTTGCTTGCAGGTCGTTTTCTGGTTTGCTTGCAGGACGTGTTTCTGGTTTGTTTGTAGGTCGTGTTTCTGGTTTGCTTGCAGGACGTGTTTCTGGTTTGCTTTCAGGAGGTGTCATTTCTGATCTCTTGCTGTTCTGCTCTCTTTTCGACCATCTGCTCTCGACATTTGTTCTTCGTTCCCTTTAGCCGTCTCCTCTTTTTCTCTCTTTTTTGCCAGCGGTGGGGTTCCCTTTTTGGTATATTATTTTCTCTTCTTTTGGCCAGTTGTTATAGGGTTGCCGTTTATTCAATTGTGTTGGCCTTGCCCTAGTTTTGTCTTCCAAGGCCTTTATATACTCTATCCATGAAACCTTAATAGGGCTTATGTGGCGAATTTATGTTATTGCCCTTCCATGTGGCTTTACTTTCTTGCACACTTAACCCTAGTTGACAACAATTACAACTCATACAAGGCTGTGGGAACAATAAAATGATTCAAAACCTAAATAACTTGAAATTTGAGATATCTGAAACTTAATCAATCCAAAATCTAAATGATTTGAAACCTTAAATATCTAAAATCTAAATGACCTAAAATTTAAATGAGTCTATATCTAAATAACTTAAAACCCTAAATAATCCAATTCAAAATTAACTCAATCTACTTGTTGGCCACCCATAAACATATGATACAAAATGAGTTAAAAAAATATAGACATATACAAAAAAAGTAGTATTTCATTGTGATGTGTGCTATTGTTTATCAATAAAAGCTGATTTTATTAATTGTGCATAAAGAGTCAAACAAAAAGTCTGTCTAATAGGTATTTTTCTTCAAAATAATGGAGCAAGTACATGAATACACTTTCTATAGGGAAAATATTTGCAGTTATTCAAGAAAGATATAATACAAAATTTATAATTAAAAAATTGATATTTCATTATTATACATTGTAGTACATGTTATTATAAATAATATAAATTATTTTATCAATATATATATAATGACTTAAACAAAAAGTGTGTTCCAATAAACATTTCTCATTGAAATAACAAAATAACTATATAGATGCACTTTGTGTGAGAATCAAGACACAATTAGTACAAAAAAGACACACTATCTAAACTTTATACTTAAAATGTAATATTTTGAAGTTATACATTATAGTACACTATCAAAATTTATTTAACAAATATTTTATATCAAATTTATTAACAAAAATCATTTTTTTAATTGTTTAAAATGAGTACAATAAAAAGTGTGTCAAAAAGAATTTTCTATTGAAGCAAGTGAGCAACTACATTGACACACTATGCCCAATTAGTAAAAAAAAAAAAAAGTCTATAGCATGAAGGATTGGCATGAGGACACCTTAATTGTTGGTCTATTTGAATAAAAGAAATATATTTTAAAATTCATTTTCTTATTGAAATTTTTAGTTTTTTGATTTAAAAGTATGAAATATGCAATTGAAATAAACCAAGGATGTGTAACTAAAACAAAACAATATTCGTGGACCAAAACATTATTGGATAATTTTTAAAATTGTTGCAACATTTATGTTTTGGTTACATATTTATTGTTATAGTTGTACATCTAATAACTTTTGATGAAAACAGAATTCAAAATATTTTTCTTATTCTAAATGGGGGCCCACAATATGGGACATTATTGCGTTGATTCTTACAGTTAAAAAAGTAAAATTTTTAAAAGCACACAAACTAAAATTTATAGTTAAAAACTAGTATCTCATTATTATACTTTATTGTGTGTGCTATTATTATTAATAATTTTTTTAAAGTAATTATTTATAATGAGTTTAACCAAAAATGTCTAACATGTATTTCCAATTAAAATAAGGAGGTGATTATGTGAACACAACTTTGTTAGACACATTACACACAATTCATAAAAATAGGACACAAAACAAAATTTATAATTAAAAATGTGATATTTTATTGTTATACATTTTGGAACTTGTCTTTGTTTATTAATAAAAAATATTTTATTAATTGTGTTGTTTTATTAATAATAGCCCTCATCTAAATTGAATTGTAATCAATGATCTTAGTTTCTAATTTTCAAAGCCAAACCATCAAGTTAGGTGAGATTAAAGACTAAAAATGATATCTGATTATTGAAATTATTATAAGATAGAAATAAATTAGTTAATTCTTGAAGGTTCGTAAAAGTATTTGGAACCAAACAAGGCGAATCATTGAGTTCAATGCCAATAACATGAACAATTGAGCCATGACAAGCCACACCATCCCATAAACAATAATGTTCACTCTTATTTTCATGATTTTTCTTAGGTTCATCAATTCATTCACCATCTATGATAGGACAATTAGTAGGAAAGTTGTTACCGAATTGCAGCAACACAATTCTCTTTTCATGAGAGTAGAGTTGTAAAGATCGTGGGAGAAACAAAGAAAAGGACAACAAAGGGGTTAATTGAAATGAAAGGACAACCAAAGGTGAAGCTCAAAGACCTAAAACTATCCACATCCTTCCATCAATTAAGGACCAACTGACTATAGAAAACACGACTGAATAAGTGAGCTAATGGAAGCTTATTAATAGCTTCCAAGTGAAAAGGATAAGAGTACAAAAAAGAGTGAAAAGGGGGAGTAGGAGGAGGAAGAGAAGAAGAAGAAGGCGAAGAGTGAAGGTGAAATTACACGTACTAATTCTTTTGACTCTTTATGACTAGTTGAAGAGAGTCTATTTTAGCACCCAATTTCAATTCTATGCACTAAATGGCTGGGACATGACCTAGACTAGAAGATCTTTAGAGTCCAACAATTTGTGTACCGTTCAAGTGGTTCAGGTGGCTTCCTACTATCCCCTCACACACAATTGGATCTTAAGGAATAATCCCTGGTCTAGACTAATAAATCATGCAGTCCAATTGACAAAATATTCATGTCATCATTCAAAGTATGGCCAGTTGCATTTTCCATAATTCAAATGTGTATATGAGAGTTGATTTACCATAACTAGCTCTTCTTACAAGATCAATTTTCTTCCCCAATCAAGAGGGAAAATATAGATGCAAGACATGAACACCTTACCTATTTATTCTCTTAGGAAAAGAGACCATGAGAATCGAAGTGAAGGCAAGAATTATAAAAGCTTATGTATATATCATCCACAAATTTTAGAGAAGGTGTCAAAATTATTCCTCATCAATTTGCTCTCTTAATTCAGTTGCATGTAACAAATCCCTTAATGAATTGTTTCTTTAGATTTCATTTTTTCTTCCTTTTTAGGACTTGTTGCCTTTTTATCCACAAATAATCTTTTATGTGCATGAGTGTCATGCCTGTATAATAATCACCACGATTTGCTAGAATTGAAAGTTAGTGATGCCTTTGCTAATTAACCATTATGGTTATAATCATGATACAATAACAATTTTTGGCTAGATCTATTAACAATAATGAATAATTTTGTTGTAATTGAAAAAATACAGTTTATTTTCTATAATATAATACGTTTTATAAAATAATATACATTTTATTTTGGTGTAATATATTATTTTACAAAAAGGATTATATAGACACACCCATCTTTAGCTATGGTCATTGCATTTAGAGGAATGGTCAAAAACTATGGTAAATAATTCCAAGATTGTTTTTATTGTTAGGAGCAAGGACAATAACAATTACCATATGCCAAATTTATGTTTTCATTTTTGTTTTCTTTCCATGAACTAAAAGATCTATTTGTTATGTTTTGTAGTAATTTGCATAAAGGCAATGCAATTTTTGAAAATTATTTTGATAAATCTCTAATATAAACTTTCAAGTCTAAGAAAAAACAAGTTTCCTGCACACTTGGAAGGTAAGGTGTGGATTGATCAAGATTTATCTAAACTTTGTCAATTTCAATTCCCTTAGATGAAAGAACATGCCCCAAAATTATACCTTTTTCTACCATAAAGTGACATTTTTTCAAATTTAATACAAGGCTAATTTTTATGCATTTTTTAAGTATAAGGTTGTCTAAATATGCATCAAAAGAGTCTCTATAAATGGTATAATCACCCATAAAAAATTCAATGATTTTTCAATATAATAAAAAATATTCAAACTATATATCTTTGAAATATGGTTAGAGTATTGCAAACTCTAAAAGGCATACTTTGATAGGCAAAGGTACCAAATGGACATAAAATATTTTATTCTCCTAATCTTCCAATGCAATCACAATTTAGCTGTAATCTAAATAACCATCAAGAAAACAATAGTGAGATTGACCAATTAACCTTTTAAGCATTTGATCAATAAAAGTTGTAGCATTTAGGTTACAGTAATCAATATAAATCCTTTATCCATGTTGAATTCGAGGGCCAATCAACTCATCATAATGATTTTTAACTATTGTAATTTATGTTTTCTTAGGAACCATTTGCACTAGACCAACTCATTTACTATTTAAGATTAGGTAAATCATAGTAACATTAAGAAGTTTGAATGCTTCTTTCTTCATTATGTCTATCATTAGAGCGTTCAATCTACATCGTGCTTTTGTTGATAATTTTAAAGCCTCCTTAAGTAGGATGTGATGCTTATACATGGATGGGATTCTCCCCTTGAGGTCCACTATGGTTTATCCAATTGTTATCTTTTGATCTCTTAGAACTCGAACAAGTTTTTCTTCTTGCGATGGGGTCATGTTCTTTGCAATGATCATTGATAAAATTTATCCATCTCTCAAGAAAACATACTAAAGATGATTTAGTAATAGCTTCAATTATAGTATGGGCAACTATATAATAAAAGGTAGAAGTTTGCTGCTAAAAACAAGTAATTCAATAATAGATACATCATAACTTTTTGGAATAAGATGCAATGAATGCAATTCTATTATCATATCCTTTACACTTTCACATAATGATAGTTTTCTATCTAGTTTCTTGATATCTTCTATCTTAAGGCATGAGCTAAGGAATTCTTCCAACTTATCTTTTCCATTGAGCTAAAAAACTTGCTATGCTAAACAATCAAGAATATTAATAGCAAAAACAAAATGCACATCACTAGATTACTACATAGCCTAAAAAATGGTGAATCAAAAGATTTAACTGTCAAATTCTATGGTTAGTGTACCATCTACAAACATTAAAGGATTCTCACTTGGTAAAGAAAATTATTTAAGAGCAATAACTCCTTTATTTGATGGACTTTAATGTAGCCAAACGATTTAGAGGGGAAGTCTTAAGGTTAATTAATCAAGATAAGTTCTTCTATTTCAAGTAATGAATGGTTCTTTCATAATAAAGAAAGCTAATGAAGAATAATAGTTTCTCTATTGGTTAGACTAAAATGGACATAAAATGTGCATCTCGGAGTGAAATTAGCAATCAATGTAAACCTTTTAAGTAATTCCATGATTTCTTTTAGCAAATGACTCCTTACGATGAACGGAGAAGCCTTATTAGCTAAAACTAAAGCGTCAGGTACATATTTCCAACAATGAACCATTATATACAAATATCAAAAGGTATTTAGGATAAATGGCTCCTGTATTTGATAAAGTTCAAAGGATTTGAACTACCATAGGTGTATCTAAGTGCATGTTGCAATGAAATTAATATTTGGTGTAATCATGCATGTTAGTTGCATGATCATTTTATGTGAATTATTCTTTTGAATGAAAAGAGAAACCATATTGCCAAGGAATTAATTGACAGTCTCAAGTTTCAAGTAATGAATAATTGTCTCTTAACAAAGAATGCTAATTAAGGGCAACAAGTCATTGAATGATAATTTTGTGTGAATGATTCCATGCAACCAAAAGAAATGCCTTATTAGTAAGGAATCAGTTGACAATCTTAAGTTCCAAAAAATGAACAATTCTCTTTTAGTAAAGAGTGCTAATCAAGGGTAATAGTTCCTTTATTTGATGCACTTAAATGGATTTAAGAGTACCTAGAGGAGAAGTCCTATTATCATGTAAGCAAGAAATGTTCTCATATTTCAAGCAATGAATAATTATTTTATAGTGAAGAAAGCTAATTAAGAGTAAAATTTTATTTGATGGATAAACTTGAATGGATACAGATTAGCCAAAACATAATAATGTGCATCTTGCAATGTAATTAGTTTTTGGTGTAAACATTTAAGTTAATTTCATGATTTTTATGTGTGAATGACTCTATGGAAGAGAGGCAAAGCTTTATTAGCAAGAAATGAAGAGTCAATGTTACATAATAAACCATTTTATCCATATAAAAAATAAAGCACAATCATTTTGTTTGATGAAATTTAAATTATTTAGACTACCCAAAGTGAATTGATGTGCTTGTTTTTAACAAAGTAATGTTCATTGTAGACATGGATGTTATTTTCCTAATTATTTTATGGGATTGATTCATTGTAATAATAGGAGAAGTCTTTTTTTCTAGGAATTAGGAGATGGTCTGAAATTTCATGCACTAAAAGATTCTCTCCTTGTAAAGAAAGCTAATCAAGAGTAATAGCTCTTTTATTTAATGGATTCCAATGGATTCAAATTACAAGAGAATTCTTATTGTCAAGCAATTAAAAGATGGTATCATATTTTAAACAAGTGAATAATTTTCTCATATTAGAGAAGGCTTACCAATAATAATAGCTTTTTTTTTTCGATGAACTAAAATGCATTTAGGATTAGACATAATAACATGCACATTGCCTTGAAATCAAGGATTAGTGGTGCAATCTTTTAATATAATTTCATGGTTCCTTTGTGTGAATGACTCATTAGAATGAAAGGAAAAGCCTTCCTAGCTAGAAATGTGATGAGCTCATTTTTATACACAATTTTACATCTCTAAATTAGTGATTTTCATGATGATAGTATCTCAAAGAGCATGGTTTTGGATTAAATATTATGAAATTGTCTTGTAAGATTAATCGGAGCTTAATGGTGGGAATTTAAGAAAAAGGAGTCAAAGATCTTATAAAAGACTTAAAGAACTATAGAGATGGCATCCAAAAAGACAATCCATGCATTTATGCATGCAATAAAAGGATATTGAAAATTTAGGCACCAAGAACCAACAAGAAGGGAGATATCTAGATTTGACATACTAATAAGTTATATGCATAACTTTCCACCTATAATTTGGATTGATTAGATTCTAGTGGAAATTTGAAGATAAGAGATAAGAGTACAACTCTTATTTGAAAGCTAAGCCTAATTCCTCTAATATCTTGGAGCAAATTTGGCTACAAGTTATAAGTTTATGCCAAATGGCATGTAAAGGAAAAAAAGGTGATCTAGTCTTGCTAAAATTTAGGGGAATCTTCTTTTAAATTTCATGTAATATCTGATTTTGTACATTTGAATTTGAAAAGTAAAGATTAGATTCAAGATGAGGATAATAGGAAAAGAGTAATGGAGTTCCAGGAAATCTAGCAACTAATTTGAAAAAAGAAAAACATAGTGGTCAAAGAGAGCTGGGACTTGGAAACTAGAAGGTGTAGAACATGTTGTAAGGATTTGGATCAAAATGTTGAAAAATTTTTAGTCTTTATGCTCTAGGCAACAAACATTGGTGCCCTCAACTTTATGTTCAACCTTTTTCTAATATTCATTAATGTTCATGTTTAATTTCAATATGTAACACATGGATTGAATTCATTTTCTAAGATTGTAATGGATATTTAGCTTGAAGTTGGCATGATTTTTCACTCTTGGTTAACTACATCATATTATTGATTGTTTGCTCTATTTTGTTCATAATGCTTTTGTTGTCAGATCAATAATTGAATGAATTGCAAGATTTAGATGATTCTTATAAAAGATAACCTAAATTAAGGCAAATGAATAAAGTGATATATCATTACATTGGATAGGAATATACCTTTGCAAGATGTGAAACTATGAAAGAATGTTCAATATTAATAAGTGAAGTTCCCAACTTCACCCTAGGATCTACTAGTTTGTGATACTGAGAGGGGGGGTGAATCAGTATCACCACAATTCACAATTCGCAGGAAAGTGAACAACTCCAATCTCTTCTTAAAAGCAAACTCTTTCTCAGATTCGACTAAGGTAGATCTATTGCTACCTACTAATCACAATAGTCCCCAAAGTCACCTTTCAGACACCTTGCCTAATAGACAATTCAGATGTTCTTGTTTAGGTCTTCGTTAGGTTATGGGTTGGCTGATACTTTAGCTGCGTTCACAACTCAATTCAAAACACAGAACGTAAAGCAAATTAAGGACACACGAGATTTACGTGGTTCCGTCAACGTGACGTACATCCACGGTGGTAGGGACTCTCCCTTACCGAGACTATCCACTATACTTGAGAATTCTAGTTACAATGGATGTCTTAATCTTCTGCTCCTTTCACTATTGCAATTACTAAGCAAGTACAATACAAAGAGTGTCACTTACTGTGTCTACCCTTCTTCTAGCTTGTCTTGCCTCTGTTGAATTAAAAGGCTGCTCCATTGCCGCTTAGAAGTTCACCGCAACGCTCTCTAACCTCTCTTGAAGAAATCTGGAAATACGTTGAGTTCTTTCCGATGCTTCGCCAAATTCCTTCTCTAGGTTGTCTCACACAGCTCCTGCTTTCACCGTCTCACGGTTTCACAGCTTGCACTCAAGCTTCTGGTCTGCTGTTTCAGGCGTTTCTGGTTTGGTTGCAGGATGTGTTTCTGGTTTGCTTGCAGGAGGCGTTTCTGGTTTGCTTGCAGGACGTGTTTCTGGTTTGCTTGCAGGAGGCGTTTCTGGTTTGCTTGCAGGAGGTCGCACGTTCTGGTTTGCTCTCCCGGTGGTGACGTTTCTGGTTTGCTCTCCTGGCGGTGTTGTTTTTGATCTCTTGCCGTTCTGCTCTCTCTTCCTTTTGGCCGGTTGCTGTAGGGTTGCTGTTTATTCAATTGTGTTAGTTTTGTCTTCCAAGGCCTTTATATACTCTCTTCCATGAAACCCTAATAGGGCTTACATGGCGGATTTACGTTCTTGCCCTTATGCGGCGGATTTACTTTCTTGCCCTTCCATGTGACTTTACTCTCTTGCACACTTAACCCTAGTTGACAACAATTACAACCCATACAAGGCTGTGGGAACAACAATAAGTTTCTTTAAATGAATTTACATAGGAATATAATGTTTTAATTTAATGGAGTTTGTTTATCAACTTATTGGAAGAGGTTGTTAAATTGATCAAACTAATTGCTACATGAAATTAAATACTCTAGGCTATTTTTCATTATCAATTGCACTATTGAATTTACTTCTTATATACTTAGGGTTTAGCAACATTGCTAACATTTGGTATTCCAAATAAAAATGATTCAATTCTTTGTGGGATCAATCTTTAAAGAAATTCTTCATTGTACAACTTCTTTTATTATGTATACTTGCACAAGTGCCAGAGTATTTAACTTCTAATAATAAGTTTGTGGTGCCATTATTAAGGAATTGCTTATTATTCTTACTTATACTATTACCACTAATGATTAGTCTTAATTTGGATTTACATTCTTTTTTTTTTTTTTTGCTACAATTTCCACTCTTGCATATCTAGTTCAAAAAGTGTTGAATTAGTACCATTATTGAGAAGAGCATCTCTTAAATAAGGAGAAACAAGAAAAAGTAGGCTTCAACTTTTATAATGGTTAAGGTTAATGCAAATGAGGAACAAAAGGAGCTTAAAGATTATTTTGTCCCTCTTGTAAATGGAATCCATTCTATTATAAGGTGGTTACCTAAATAAGCCAATTATTGTCAAATCAAATTAGCTATCATTCAAATGATCCTAATAGCTATTCAATTTGAAGGCCTTCCAAATGATAATTTAAACCTCCATCTTACAAGCTTTTAGGGAGATTTATGATTCATTCAAACATAATGGTGTTTGAATCATGCAATCAGGTTAAGGCTATTTCCTTTCTCACTTAAAGACAAGGCAAAGTTAGCTGAATTCATTACCATTTGGTTCCATCACCCCATTGGATGAGTTGGCACAAAAATTTCTTGCTAAATTCTTCTTACCTACCAAGATACAAGGATTTACTTCAAAGATGTTCTCACTATGGTCTACCTAAGTAGCTTCAAGTTCAAACATTCCACAATAGACTTATGAGTTCCACTAGGACTACCAATGATGAAGCAATTAAAGGAGCTTTGACAAGTAAGACTATTAATGAGGCATATAACCTAATTAATAAGGTGACTTTAAACAATTATTAGTGGAATTCATAAAGAATGGCTCAATACCATTCCAATCATCACTGCAAAAGTGGTAGCCTTACCAAATAAATTTAACCTAATGGAAGTAAATTTAACCCAATGCAAGCTATAATGAGTTGTAAGCTTTGTGGTGGTAGCTAATTTAGTGAAAGATGTTCTATGAATAATAAAAGTGTTCAATATGTTGCCAATTACAACATGTAGCAACACAATCCTCACATTAACTTCAACAATACAAGATGGAAAATTCACCTTAATTTTTCATAAAGCAATGACATGAGTCAACAACCACCAACCATGAAACTAATGTTAAGATATCTTGGAATTTCTTAACCCATGCAACCTTAAGAAAAGAAATCAACATTGGAAGAGATGTTTATGCAATACACGACAAATAACCAATCTTTAAAGTCAAGTAGCTTCAATAAAAAATTTGGAACATTTAAAGGGGGTAACTAAAGATGTCCTTATGAAGGTTGTAAAACTAATTCTACCTATAAATTTTATTATCTTGGACATGGTAAAGGATTGTGAAATTCCTATTATTCTTAAAAGGCCAATTCTAGCTATTGGGGGAACTTTGATAGATGTGCAAAAGGGTGAACTTACCATACAAGTTCAAGATCAAAAGGACAAGCTCAATGTATTCAAAGTCATGAAATTCCCTAGTAAGCTTGATGACTGCTTCATAATTGATATGAGGGACAAGCTTGTGGAAGACTTTCCTTTAAATGATCATCCAACAAATCCTCTAGAAGGAGCCCTTATAAGTGTACACATTATCGATGATTTGGAAGTAATTAAATATGCTAGCTTGTTAAATGCACCATCAAAATTATTTGGGATAAAAACAAAGTTTGATTCATTGGATTCTTCATCAAGCTAAGACATAATCAAGCCATTTATAGAGGAGTCACTGATGTTGAAGCTCAAGTCACTACCTAATCACCTTTAGTATCCTTTCTTAAGGGAATCATCAACACTATTGATGATAATCGCCTAAACACTTGATAATGTGCAAAAAGACAAGCTACTACTGGTGTTGAGAGAGTACAAGCAAGCAATGGGTTGGTCTATAGCTAACATTCAAGGCATTAGTCTTTCATTTTATGTGCACAAAATTTTACTAGTGAAAGACTTCAATCCTAGAATTAAAGCAGAAAGAAGACCTAATCTAATCATGAAAGAGGCTGTGAAAAAGAAATCATTAAATGGCTCGAAAATGACATTATTTATCCTATCTCAGATAGTACTTGGTTAAGTGTAATGCAATGTGTGCCAAAAAAAAGGCATTATTTATCATTAAATCACTCAAGGCATTAGTCTTTCACTTTGTATGCACAAGATTTTGTTAAAAAAGACTTTAATCCTACAATCAAAGCATAAAGAAGACTTAATCCAATCATGAAAGAGGTTATGAAAAAAGAAATCATTAAATGGCTTGAAAATGACATTATTTATTCTATCTTAAATAGTGTTTGGGTGATTATAATGTAATGTGTTCCATAAAATGGTGGTATAACTATAGGGAAAAATGAAAATAATGAACTTATCCCTACTAGAATCATTATTGGATAGAGAATTTGCATGCATTACTACATGATCAATAAAGCCAATAGAAAGCACTACTTCCCTTTCCCTTTTATAAACCAAATGTTAGATCGATTGGCAGGACATAAGCACTCTCGATAGTTACTATGGATAAAATCAGATTATTATCACTATAAAAGATCATGGGAACACGACCTTCATTTGTCTTAATGCGTTTTGGGTTAGGTGTGCTTTAAGTTGGGAAGATGACCTTCAGGTGGATATTGTCATGAAGGGTTCCTAAGATGGGGATTTCAATAGATGTGGAGGAAAATGTCACATTTGATGATTTTAAATGTTAAAAATAGTCAAGGTGTTAATGGCATTGTAAGTGAGATGAATTTGAAGTCACCACTAATCATTTTAGGTGTGATTAGAATATTATGAGTGACTTAATCAGCTTTACTCGAATTTTTCAGGATTTAAGAGCATAATTATACTTCATTGAGAATGCAACTAACTCAAATGCATATCACATGTAACAGTATATTTGTTCACTAACTTGTACTTTTATGCTTCTCCTATCAAGGTATACATGCTATGACTTTAATGAGTTTGGATAAGTAGTAAAAACAGATAAAATTTTTTAGAAGTTTTGCAAGAGATTTAGATACTTTTTATGATCTTGTACACTTAAAAAAATTGAAATTTTTTGGAAATTTTTTCTAAAAGGATATAGATTTTCTTTACTGTAATCTTGCATATCAAAAAATAAAATGGCATATTTTTTGAAAATTTTTTGAAGAAAATTAAAAGGGGTTCAAATTTTTTTTATGGTGACTGTCTACATTGAAAATAAAATGAAATGTTTTGGAAAATATTTGGGTATTTTGAAAGGATTGCTGACCTAATATGTGGGCTCACCTAATATGTGGGCATATTTTGCATATGTGGGCTCACCTAATATGTCTAAAATGACACCTTTAATGGAAGCTTTGCATCCCTTTTTCTTTTTTTTTTCTTTTTTTTTCTTTCCTTTCATTTTCTTTTTCCTTCTTTTCTTTTTGGCAAAGGCCCTTATCTCCCTTTTCCTCATTTTCTTTGTCCAAAACTACTCTCTTTCTCTCTCTCTTTATGCCTACCTCCTTCTTTAGCCAGTTTCTCTCTTTTTGTGCTTCAAGACTCCTTAAACACGAGTCTTAAGCATCATTTATTGTGTGAAAATCCAAATTTGACTCTAAAAGTCAAGATTTTTGCTGAGTATTTAGGTTGACTAGTGTTAGTTTCATGCAACATCAATGACTAACAATGGCATGTGCTTTAATGAAACAATGGCTGACTTTGTTTTTTCCTTGATTTGTGTATCTCTTAAGCTTTTCTTGACGCATGACCTTTAATAATGTGTAGATCAATGACTAATGGTTGTAGTAATGGTGCCTCTTTCTCTTTTAGGAATCATTGGCTACTAATAGTGATGTTAGTAAGTCTTACTGGGGAAATACCCACCATAAAGGTACTTTTTCCACTTCTTTTGTCACTTTCATTTTGATTTCTTATTTACTAACTTGTTATGAGTATTATTAATTTCCACCATTGAGACGTTACAAGGGCGTAGTAATATCACTCTTTATCTAACTTAAACTCTTCACCTTGTAATCATATAAGAAAGGAATCCAATAGTTGGGGCTAATACTAATCACGGTCAATATCTGGATGCATATCCTTGAGTTTGTTCCTCTTGGGGTCAAAAGTCAATTCAAGAATCATTAAGAAAATGGCCAAGGCCACTTTGTGTATTCCTAGTAAAAGGAGTAGGCAAACCTTCCTTAGAGACTATAAGCTCTTCTTTTAGATTCTTAACTTTTTTTTTTTTTT